>JAEIFV010001464.1:0-46791 GCA_018904265.1 Lordiphosa collinella
GATTAAAAGGCGTATAATCCTCTACCCCTCCCATAGCAAGTGCGGCGATTCTGCTCAGACAGAAGATGTTATCGAAAACCAGTAACGGACTAGCTCATGAAGCTTTTCCATTTCCACCCAGAGTGCTATCAACAAGCAATATTCCAGCAAATGTTTTTCGCTATTGCTGTAAATAGGTAAGCTTTGCTAGACTGACCAGCAGGTACACAAATATTAAGTTTGGTAAAAGTATGTACTAAAGGAGAAGGTGGCATCTTCAACCCTATAAAGCAAATATATTCTTAATCAAAGATTAACTGCCGAGTCGATAAAATTGTTCTGACATTGAAAATGGGAAAAGGGAGGATCTAAAGTTGTGAAAAATATGTAACAGGTGGAAGGAAACTTTTCAACCTAGCAAAGTATGGGGATTTCTGGATCAGCGTCACAGCCGAGTCGATTTAGCCATGTATTTGTTCGTACCGTCTGTCCCTCTGTCCGTATGATCGCGTCGATCTCAAGGAGATATAAGAGCTAGAGCATTTGCGACCCTATAAATTACATGGGCCAAAGAAGTCATCCGATGTTGTTTGCCTTTAATTTTTTTCTCAAATAAAAACCTATATTCTGTTTTTCGATTATATTTATTTGAACCTTTAGAATTTTATTGGTCATTTCGAGAAGATGATATCGGACAAATGGGCGCCGTTACAATTAATTGCCTTACGGGTTCGTTTTATGGCATTTTTCATCACTTCGGCAAGAACTTCGGGCTGCAGATTCTCGCACTCGTGTAGAATGTTGTCCTTGAGGGCTTAGAAGGCCTCGGGCTTGGTTACGTAAACACGCCGGGATTTCAAAAAACCACACAAAAAAGTCTGAACGATTAAATCGGGCGGTCTTGCAGGACGAGTGCAAATCGTCAAACGAGAGATGAGGCGACCCGTGGAACGCCGACTTAGAATGTCGGTGGTGGCTCGCGCGGCAGTGTGTGCCGTTGCTCCGTCCTGTTGGAACCACATGCCCTCCAGTCCTATTCGTCCAATTGCGGCAGAAAAACCCGGTTAACATGACCCTATAACGCGCACCGTCGCACTTTTGTCGTTTGACCAAAGGGCGTTCTCGAAAAAATGGCCCGATGACTCACTCCAGCGTGAACAGCGCACCATGCAGTCACTTTGAGCGGGTGTAATGGCTCTTCGTTCATCAATCGTTGATTTTCGGTGCCCCAAAAGCGATAGGTTTGCTTGTTTACGTACCCTCTGAGGTGGAAATGAGCCTCATCGCTCTATGATTTTGGTCGAAAAATCGATTATTCACGATTATTCCGCCTTTGGGGAAGTATATCGATCCATGGTGACTCCTTTGGCCCACCTTGTTATATATATTCTTGATCAGCATCAACAGCCGAGTCGATTTAGCCCTGTCCATCTGTCCGTCCGTCTGTCCGTCCGTCTGTCCGTCCGTCTGTCCGTCCGTCCGTCTGTCCGTCCGTCTGTCCGTCTGTCCGTATGAACGCGTGTTCTCAGAGGACTATAAGAGACTATAAGAGCCAAATTTTTGCATGTAGGTAGGCGTATACCCGATTCAAATCGAGTTTTTTCAGATTTGGAAATTCTCCCCTCCCCCTTTAAGCGCAAAAACTGTCGAGCCACAAGTTTTAAGGGTAATTGTTTAGTAGAGCTACCCCTCACCAAAATTCTGAAAAAAATATCCTCGATGGACCACGAATTTACAAGAAATATGACGTCCTCAGATCGCGGACTCCCGCGGTTCAATGGTAAAAAATTATCCGAAAGTAGCATTTTTTTGTGTATAAAAAACAGATTGTTTTTTTGCCTTAACAGTATTATTTTTCAAAAATAATTTATATTTATTGTATAGATGTGCTATTTACCGACTTTTTCTTCGTTTCCTAGTATGAAAATGGCGCTATACATTGAATGAAGGCAGAGTGAAATAACACCCGCCGCCTTCACTATTAGAGGAAATAACGCCCGGGGGGCGATATATCACCTGGCGTTATTTCATGCCCCTCTTTTAAAAGCCCACTGGCAACGTTTCAACGTTTCTAGGTATAAGATCAATTATTATGATCAATAGACTGGAACCATTTAGATTGCAGGTCTTTTAACATTTATAGAGTAAACCATCTGGTCACTTTGACTATCAACACTTTCAGGATCGAATTAAAGTGAGTGAACTTAAAAATTTTTTAGGACATACTATTAGTAGTATGGCCATTAAGGTTTACTTCTATAAATTTTAAAAGACCTATATAATCTAAATGGTTCCATGTCTATTGATCACAATAATGGATCTTTTAACCTAGAAACGTAGCTATCCGGCGTACTGTTCAAAGTAGCGCCGCAGGCAACATTTTTTTTTTTACAAATCGCGCGATTTTTTTAAAAAAAATTTAGTTAATTCAAAAAACTGCACTTTATTTTTTGCTTCTTCTTATGAGCTCCTTTCTGGACGGTCATTATCTTCCTACACCGGAAACGTCCATTCGCTGCCGTGCACTTTGAACCATTTTTGACACGTTTTTGACTTTAAAATGCAGTCGTGATCTTCCACAAATTGCATTATCTCCCTCATCCGACTTAGCGAAATGTAGGCAACACAATCTAAAGTTACACCCTGAAAAATGTTCATTTTTATGCATGAAGCTCTTTTGGGACATAAATGCACAGACAAAGGAATCTTGCCAGACGACAAAAAATACGATGTCATTCAAATTATCAGTCCCACATAATGCGGACAGCGCTAGAATACTTGTCGCATTTTGTAATTATTACAGAAGATTTATAAAATTTTGCCGACTATTCCCGTCACATAACAAGATTATGTAAAAAAGATGTAAAATTTTAATGGGCTTCTGAATGCCAAAGCCTTCGAACATCTAAAATCAGCATTAATAAACCCAACACTTTTGCAATATCAGATTTCAGCAAAGAATTTTGCATAATCACAGTGCTAGCAAATTAGCATGTGGGCAGTCCTAACTCAAAACAAAGATGGATTACAGCTCCCTGTTGCATACGCATCCAGATCTTTTTACAAAAGGCGAAAGCAACAAAAGTACAACAGAACAAGAAATATCAGCTATTCATTGGGCAATAACACATTTCAGACCATATATTTTATGGTAGACATTTCACTGTCAAAACAGATCACAGAGCACTTACGTACCTATTTTCAATGGTAAATCCCAGTTCCAAACTTACGCGAATGCGACTTGAATTAGAGGAATATAATTTTAGGTTGAATATCTAAAGGGAAAAGACAATTTTGTAGCTGATGCGTTATCAAGAATAACCATCACAGAACTGCAGAAATTAACAGAAATATAATGAAAGTCACTACAAGATACCAAAGTAGACAAAAAATCCTGCGCAGGAAAAGATCAAATAGAATTGCCTATGCAATCTATAGAAAAAGCTTCAAAGCCCAACGTATACGAAGTCATCAAAAACGACGAAGTACGTAAAAGTAGTGACCTTGCAAATAAAGAATAATGCTATGTTTCTTTAAACATGGAAAGGAAATTATTGCAAGATATGATGTTAAGCGATTTATATACTAATGGAATTCTAGACTTAGGTCAGTTCTTCAAAGGCTTGAAATGCAGGCCGGTATACATAAAATCAGCCAACTCAAACTGGCACCGTGGAAAATATCTTTGAACAAGTTTCAATTGATAATTTTAAACAAATGGGCAATAAAACATTAAAATCATTGAGAGTAGCGCTACTCAACCCGGTGACCCTAATAGAAAAAAGTAAAAGAAAAAAGAAGCTATACTGTCTACATTCCATGATGATCCAATACAAGGAGGTCACACAGGTATTGCAAAAACCTTGGCCAAGGTCAAAAAGATATTATTTTGGAAAGGCATGACTCGAGATATTACTGAGTACATACGAAAATGTCAAAAATGTCAAAAATCAAAAGTGACAACAAATATAAAAACTCCTTTAACAATTACCGAAACACCAGTAAATGTTTTCGACAGGGTTATAGTAGACACTATTGGTCCGCTACCCAAGTCAGATAATGGAAACGAATACGCAGTCACCTTAATATGTGACTTGACTAAATATTTAGTTGCGATTCCAATTCAAATAAAAATGCGAGTACCGTTGCTAGGGCAATATTTGAATCATTTATTCTGAAGTACGGTCCAATGAAGATGTTCATTACGGACATGGGAACAGAATATAAAAATTCAAATTAATGATTTGTGCAAACACCTAAAAAAAAACAAAACAACGCACACCACCATCAGACAGTTGGAACAGTCGAAAGAAGCCACCGAACTTTTAATGAATACATACGTTCATATATATCGGTTGATAAAACTGATTGGGACGTATGGCTTCAATATTTCGTATACTCTTTTAACACGACACCATTTATGGCACACAATTGTCCATATGAACTCGTCTTTGGTAAAACAAATAACCCTTTACTGAGATAGGTAACACATAATATAGGTAGATTGACCTTTTTCTGATTTTCCGCGTTAGAACTAGCAAGTGGGTGGATTTTTTTACCTACCCTCGAGTGACCCTTTCAATAGGTACTAGCTATGTATGAAGTTGGTCCTTGTCTTTTGATTGTGTTGTGAATTGTTACCTAATATTGCGTAACCCTTTACTGAGATAGGTAACACATAATATAGGTAGTTACAATTGACCTTTTCTGATTTTCCGCGTTAGAACTAGCAAGTGGGTGGATTTTTTTACCTACCCTCAGTGACCCTTTCAATGGGTATGAAGTTGGTCCTTGTCTTTTGATTGTGTTGTGAATTGTTACCTAATATTGCGTAACCCTTTCAAAAGAATTTAGTTTTTTTTCAGACCATGCCTATTTTACCTGTTGCTACCTGTGTTCCTTGTGAACATACTTATAAAGGGCTTACTCCAGTAAAGGCAGATTATTCAGATTTGAACAGTCGAGCGAAAAAGTACGCACACATAGTGATATTTGTATTATCGAAAATGGACAACAGCAAATCATTTGAGTTCTTCAAAACCGCGAAATCCCAAAAAGCTTTCGAGTCGTTAGTAAAAACCGAACTTAATTATACAAATGACGACTTGAAGGATGGGAAAATCATTACGACGCAAATAAAAAACATATTCTACAGACTACAATCTAAATGGAAGTTAGCAAATCGAACTGAGAATGGATTGTAATCCCCACAGTTACCCATATAATATTCAAGCTATTGAAAACACTTGGTTTTTAAGTTTAGTTCTTTATTTTAACTGAGGCACAGCGTGCACTCGATCTTTACTGCTTTGCATATCTTTTCATAATGATCAAATATATAAAAGACTGCGACTGTGCTGTCGGAGAAGCCGGCGGCAGAGCAAGTCAGTATTGTTATCTATGTATATGCTACGAGAGGGAGAGCGAGTTATGTACACTTGTGGCAGCGGCCGCGCGTGCCTGCTGAGTAAGCGCTTTGGCTGTCCAAGTGTGTGTGTGTCAAATTACTCCACACTTGAGATTGGTTTTATGTTAACGTTGCAGCAAAGTGCTACAATGTATTTTAAATGCATAACACTGAGTACAGTGTGCATTCGATAAGTGTGCTCTACATCTCCCTCCTTTTGAAAAATAACGTAATTCTATGAAGTTATTTTATTGGTGTATATTAAACATTATTATTCAAAAGGTGTATTGTTAGTTCTTATTTTATAAAATCTAGTGTATATAATTTTTTTTAATTTTTTTTTGGTATGTGTTATATGTAAATAGAAAATTGTTGAAATTCTGTTCTTCGCTTTTTATTGTATTGTTTCATATTATCTTATTTATTGGTTGATCAGACCTCTTTTTATATTTTTTTTTTTTCAGTTATTATAAATTTTTAACCTATCCTTATGTACCTTCTGTTTTTTCTGTTTGCTATCTCTAATTAAAATATTATCATTAGCTTTCACTTCTTCTACTGTAAAGGGTCCTAGATATTTAGGATCTAACTTATGACCTGTTTCATTTCTTAGCAACACTTTATCTCCTACTGATATATCTACGTTCCTTACTACTTTATCGTATATTTCTTTATTCTTTCGCTTATGCTCTTCTAACATTATTCTAGCTCTTTTATAGGCTACTTCTAATCTATATTTGCTTTCTTTAGCGTAATCATCTATATTTATATAGGTTCTATATTATTTATGCTATTAAAATGTTTTGGCAAATTATTTGTTTTACCAAAGACGAGTTCATATGGACAATAATTGTGTGCCATAGATGGTGTCGTGTTGAAACAGTATACGAAATATTGAAGCCATACGTCCCAATCAGTTTTATCAACCGATATATATGAACGTATGTATTCATTAAAAGTTCGGTGGCTTCTTTCGACTGTTCCAACTGTCTGATGGTGGTGTGCAGTTGATGTTATATTGTTTATTTTTAGGTGTTTGCACAAATCATTAATTATTGAATTTTTTATATTCTGTTCCCATGTCCGTAATGAACGTCTTCATTGGACCGTACTTCAGAATAAATGATTCAAATATTGCCCTAGCAACGGTACTCGCATTTTTATTTGGAATTGGAATCGCAACTAAATATTTAGTCAAGTCACATATTAAGGTGACTGCGTATTCGTTTCCATTATCTGACTTGGGTAGCGGACCAATAGTGTCTACTATAACCCTGTCGAAAACATTTACTGGTGTTTCGGTAATTGTTAAAGGAGTTTTTATATTTGTTGTCACTTTTGATTTTTGACATTTTTGACATTTTCGTATGTACTCAGTAATATCTCGAGTCATGCCTTTCCAAAAATAATATCTTTTGACCTTGGCCAAGGTCTTTGCAAATACCTGTGTGACCTCCTTGTATTGGATCATCATGGAATGTAGACAGTATAGCTTGCTACTCTCAATGATTTTAATGTTTTATTGCCCATTTGTTTAAAATTATCAATTGAAACTTGTTCAAAGATATTTTCCCACGGTGCCAGTTTGAGTTGGCTGATATTTAGTATACCGGCTTCTTTTTCAAGCCTTTAAAAGAACTGACCTAAGTCGAGAATTCCATTGGTGTACATATCGCTAACGTCAATTCTTGCTATAACTTTTTTCCCATGCTTTAGTAAGCATATTGAATCCGTTAATCGCAAGGTCACTACTTTTCGTACCTCATCATTTACAATGACTTCGTATACGTTGGGCTGAGAAGCTTCATTTAGAGTTTGCTTATGCAAATCTACTTTTTCATTTTCTTTTCTGGTAGTGACTTTCAGAATTTTATTGTTCGTCTGTATATTTTTTAAATCATCTATTGTGATTCGTGATAGCGCGTCGGCTACATAATTGTCTTTTCCCTTTTAAATATTCTACTGTGAAATTATATTCCTCTAATTCAAGTCTCATTCGTGTTAGTTTCGAACTGGGATTTACCATTGAAAATAGGTAAGTGAGTGCTTTATGATCTGTTTTGACAGTGAAATGTCTACCATAAATATATGGTCTGAAATGTGTTATTGCCCAATGAATAGCTGATAGTTCTTGTTCTGTTGTACTTTTGTTGCTTTCGCCTTTTGTAAAAGATCCGGATGCGTATGCAACAGGAGCTTTAGTCCATCTTTGTTTTGAGTTAGGACTGCTCCACATGCTAATTTGCTAGCATCTGTGATTATGCAAAATTCTTTGCTGAAATCTGGATATTGCAAAAGTGTTGGGTTTATTAATGCTGATTTTAGATGTTCGAAGGCTTTCTGGCATTCAGAAGCCCATTAAAATTTTACATCTTTTTTACATAATCTTGTTATGTGACGGGAATAGTCGGCAAAATTTTTTATAAATCTTCTGTAATAATTACAAAATGCGACAAGTCTTCTAGCGCTGTCCGCATTATGTGGGACTGGATAATTTTGAATGACATCGTATTTTTTGTCGTCTGGCAAGATTCCTTTGTCTGTGCATTTATGTCCCAAAAAGTGACTTCATGCATAAAAATGAACATTTTTCAGGGTGTAACTTTAGATTGTGTTGCCTACATTTCTCAAAAACATCGGTTAATTTTTTGAGCATATGTTTTTTGGAACAACCAATGACTATTAAGTCATCCATATATGCTTGCAAGGTTCCAGTCCAGAGAAAGCTATAGTCATCATTCTCTGAAAGGAATTTGGCGATATTTTTTAATCCGAATGGTAGTCGCGTGAAGCGATATGAACCAGTGTTTGTTGAAAAAGATGTTATATCGCGTGAACTTTTTCGAGTTCAATTTGATGAAAACCTGACATTAAGTCAAGGCATGAAAAGTATTTTGCTCTACCTAGTTGATCTAAAATATCATCAATTCTAGGCAGCGGAAATTTATCAGACAACAGTTTTTTATTAATTTGATGATAGTCAATTACTAATCGCCATTTTTTCTTGTCAGAATCGGGTAGTGACTTTTTTGGCACTAATAAAAGTGGGCTATTATAAGCTGACACAGATGGTTCGACTATTTGGTGTTTTATCAATTTTTGTACTTGTCTTTCAATTTCATCTTTCTGACCATGAGGACTTCTATAATTTTTTATATAAGTTGGTTCATCATCTTTCAATCTCAGTTTTTGTTTATAAAAATTGTTAGTGGTTATTGATTCGGTTTCTAGTCCGAATACATCACTATATTGGGTGCATAAAGTTGTGAGTTGTTTATGAAATTGTGGTGGGAAATTTTTCGAAAGTTGTTTTAATACACATTGTTCTCTGTTATTTTCGACTTTATGACCTCGACTGCTAGCTCTTCGAATGTACCTTTGGTAAGGTTAACTAACTTCAAAGCCGTTACGAATCTTTGAAGATGTAACTTCTGTCCATTAAATTCTGGAACAGCATTCGAGATATCTTTTATATACGCCCTTTGGGCAGCCGGGTCTGTCATTATGTCTTGCTTTGTTTCTATTTCACTGGTATCATATATTTCTTCAGGTATTTCTTCCTGTTCCGGTAGTGAGATTACCGCAGGGATTGTTAGATCGTGTAGATCTTTTTCTTTTATTTTAATCCCTTCGCTCAGTTCAGGATCTTCATCTTCCGATGTGTCTGTTTCTTGTTTGTCTGATCTTTCCTCAGTGATATCTATTGTCAAAGGGGTATTTAAGATATTCGGTATTGATATATCTAACTGGTACCTCTCCTTGACGGTTATCAAATTCGAACGTAACTTGATCAATAACTTTGATATTTTTTGACCAGTTCTTTGTACTTATTGATTTCCTATTCTCATGCACTAAAATTCTTGCCTCATTAAAAGAATCAACAAGGATTGTTGCGTGCCTATTTAAGGTGTCTTTTTGAATTGGTCTATTCTGGCTTACGCACTTGTAGGATTTTTCAAAAGTATATTTTATTTCTAGGATATGGTGAGTTAGTTTCTCCCATTCCATACTAAGAGTTTGTATTCATTCGGATCAACCGTTTTAATAATTGTGCGTGTCCTACTTTTTTTTTTTTGCAAACTAATAACCTTTTATTCGTACTTACTTACTTTTTCCCAAAATTATTTCGTTTACGGTGGTGTCCCATATTCTTCCAAAAATTCAACCAAACAATTTTTTTTATTATTTTTTTTGTTGTTTTATTTTTTTTGGTGTAATAAAAAAAAAAAAAATAAAATAAATAACAAATAAAAAAAAAATCAAAAAAAATTTTTTGGGATGTTTTTATAAAAAATTATGAAACTTTGAATTTTTGTTAATTTTATATTAAATAAAATATATAAGGTTTTTGGAAACGAGGATTAAAAAACGATAAAAAAAAAAAAAAAAAATTAGTCATGGTTTTAAATTTTTTTTTTATTTTTATTTTTATTCCATTAAAAATCAGTGAAAATTTAATATATATCTTCTCTTTTTTCATTTAAGTCATTTGTTAATGTATTGCTATTATAATTGTTTGCGGTCAAAAGTAAAAAAAAAAATTTTTATTTTATATATTATCTAGACCATTGGCATGGCTTAAGGCCCTTTTTGTGACGCATTTATTGTGCATGACGTATGCTTTATATATGATATATGCGCACATAATGAATACAATTATAGATAGCAATATATTCGTGAGTTTAGAATCAATATTTGTTGATTCGATTTTATTTATTACATTTGCAGTGGAATCCACTGTCTTTGTGTCTATTAAGGCCATATCGAAAATTTTTTCTGTACTGTCTGATTTTGATATTTTGTTACTTAACATGTATGTTTGTTTCATTAATTCCTTTTTTTTTTTTTTAATTCTTATTTTTATTGGTGTGACAAGTATATTCACAACCGGGATTTTCAAAAGGTCCCATACAATCTGCTGGGCACTTAGGCTTTCTTGCCTCTTTTTAAATCTTGCTTATTTCTATAAGCTTCTAATTCCCTAAACGTGTTTTCTAATTCTTTTCTTGTTTCAACGTTTTGCTCCCAGGATACTTCTGTTGCATCTGCAGAATATAGCTGCCTATTCAGTTCTCAAATTTTTAAATTGAGGAAGTTCTTCTGTCCTCCTTTCAACTTTTCTTTACTTTGCCTTCTTTAGGCATTTCTGCTTCTGATATACATTTTATCCCTACCTAGGTAAAAAAAAATGATAAAACCGCAGCTAGCAACTGCCAGTTTTGTACAAATGTTGTTAATATTTAAATTATGCAGCGCAGTGCAAATAAGATTAGGGGAAAAAAATGGTTACCGCATGCTGCTCATCCTTCTTCGGGCTGTTTCAGTCTGGCCATTCCGGATCTTGCTGCACGGGCTGCCAGGAACTCGCCTTTATCTCGGTGGCCGGTGCTGGCTGCACAGGCTGACATCTATCGCTGGGTTAAAGTTGATTTAGAAAAAAAATTTTGTTTTTGAACGTTGTGGTGTCCCACGATGGCAAGGCTTGTTTCTCTTGCTGAAGTTGGCGTTTCCCTCGTAGAATGTTGATTTGAAGAAATTTTTGTTTTTGAACGTTGTGGTGTCCCACGATGGCAAGGCTTGTTTCTCTTGCTGAAGTTGGCGTTTCCCTCGTTGAATGTTGATTTGAAGAAATTTTTGTTTTTGAACGTTGTGGTGTGAAAAATATTTTTTTAATTTTTATGTTCACATATTTATTTTGTGGGTACAGTGGGGAAAACTTTTCATTTCTTTATATGGTGGCCTTTCAATTTTTTTGGCCATTTTGCGTATTGTATTCACTCAGTTACTAATGTCCGGGTCTCCTGACCCAATGCCACGGTCGCCATGTATTATGCCTGATTCGCCTGGTTGTAGTCCTTCTTGGCGAACAGGCATCCGTCCAATGTTCCCAATGAGTTTCACTTGTTGTCTTGGTTTTATTTCATTCTTTATTCAATGTATTTAGTTTTTAGAGTGTGCCCTGTGGCCAGTTAGAGCTCTCATACATATCTGTTCTTACAATTATCACTTATGCGCTCATGCAGCTAAGTCTCGTAGCTGCGCTGCCAACAGCGGCAGCGGAGAGACGTTTATATATTTTTATATATGGCTATGCTCGCTTAGGCTGGAGCGCAAGGGTCTAGGTATTTGAGTTTATAGCACTTGAGTTTATAGCATTGGGGGGTTAGCGTGTGACAGAAATGCTGACACTTGCATTTTCCGTTAGGGAACAAAGGCTGGCTTGTATTTCGGCCACTTATGTAAATAAATTGGGACTTGGACTTTGTAGTTATGTTTATTTATATATATGCATCAATGTATGAAGTACAGTGTGCATTCACTATATGTGCATAGTACACTTCATTAGCGTATTTACGCAGCTTGGGCAACTCATTTTTCGTCGATGTGATTGGTGGTCAGAGTTTAAAACGAATATTTTGTTTACCAGAAACAATTTTTTCAATTTATAAATGACAGTTAAGGCAAAAAACAATCTGTTTTTTATACAAAAAAAATATGGGAAAGTTAACTTCGGCTCGGCCGAAGTTTTGTATATCCTTGCAGCTTCCATTGAAAACAAAAAAGTTTTTCTAACTAAGACTACTTATTGGAGCTTACTTTTATATGGGATCTATACTATATAGATGTCTGTTTCGACCAAACTTAGTGCAATCATGGAAAAGCATAACACACTGTTAATTACGAAATTTGGAGGCGATCCCATTTAATACAAAAAAGTTTTTCTCACTAGAACTTCTTTATCGACCGATCATTCATACTGCACCTATATGCTATAGTCAGCCGATTTTGATAAGCTTTATATATATGTGTTAAAGTATATAAAATAAGAATATGCCAATTAAAATGACGTTTTCATTAAGAACAAAAAAGATTTCCTCATTCGAGCTAGTTTTTCGACCGATCGTTCCTATGGGAGCTATATGCTATAGTCATCCGATTTTGACCAAACTTTGTAGAATTGTGTAGAAGTATACAGATTAAGTGTATGCCAATGATAAGGACGTTTTCATTAAAAAACAAAAAAGTTTTTCTCACTAGAACTAGTTTTTCGTCCGATCGTTCCTATGAGAGCTATATGCTATAGTCATCCGATTTCGACCAATCTTTGTAGAATTGTGTAAAAAAACATAATATAAGTGTATGCCAATGATAAGGACGTTTTCATTAAAAACAAAAAAGTTTTTCTCACTAGAACTAGTTTATCTACCGATCGTTCCTATGGGAGCTATATGCTATAGTCATCCGATTTCGACCAATCTTTGTAGAATTGTGTAAAAGTATATAAAATAAGTGTATGCCAATGATAAGGACGTTTTCATTAAAAACAAAAAAGTTTTTCTCACTAGAACTAGTTTTTCGACCGATCGTTCCTATGGGAGCTATATGCTATAGTCATCCGATTTCAACCAATCTTTGTAGAATTGTGTAAAAGTACATAATATAAGTGTATGCCAATGATAAGGACGTTTTCATTAAAAACAAAAAAGTTTTTCTCACTAGAACTAGTTTTTCGACCGATCGTTCCTATGGCAGCTATATGCTATAGTCATTCGATTTCGACCAAACTTAGTGAAATCATGGGAAAGGATAGTAAACTAAGAACAAAATAGTTTTTCTCTTTAAGACTAGTTTTTAAACCGATCGATCCTATGGCAGATATATGCTATAGTCATCCGATCTGGCCGGTTCCGACAAATGTGCAGCGTATTTGTACCAAAAGACTTTGTGCAAAGTTTGGTGAGAATATCTTTAAAACTGACGGAGGAGATAGCATAGAAACAGACGGACAGACGGACAAGGCTAAATCAACTCAGCTCGTCGTGCTGATCAAGAATATATATACTTTATGTGGTCGGAGATGCTTCCTTCTATGCGTTACAAACATCCGGACAATTTTATAATACTCTCTGCAAGGGTATAAAAATGCAACTTTCAAACAATTTTTACCATTAAACCGCGGGCCGCCTGCTCGCATTCGTTTGTGTGTATGTGTGAGTGTGTGTGTATGTAAAGGAAAACACACGAAATTAAGGAAACAGGGTATTTTGTAGTCGGGGTACTCGACTACAGCTCCCTTACTTAATTAAAAATGTTTTTTTTCAGATTTATTGTAGATTTTGAGGTTAAATATATCGATAGTTTGTCAACTCTCTGTCATTTAAAGAATCTCCAACGCTCAGCAATCTATCATTTCTAAGTGCATGCCAAGTTTATAGGTCGATTGAGAAAACTGCTGAAAGCCTCAAACAAAAATACCGTGGAGTCTGGACATCTATCTGATGGCTATCAATCCCTAAATAATGGATTTCTTTTTCCTCCAGGTACTGATATTGATATAATAAATTTTAAGAAATTTGTAGCCAAAATATATTTCAAACAAGAAAAAGAAAATCGCGATCCCCAGTTGAGCCACAGAATTGTTGAGTTTAGGAATTTTACATTTTTTATAATCATGTCAGTAGTATTATGTTTTATTCTTCTTGTTTTCGATTTGTGGAAACATTCGAAATTCCTCAGTTCTACAACTCCACAGCTCAACTGGGGTACTCAGGTTACCTGACCATAACAGCCTTCTTCAAACAAATTGACAAATTGTCGGTTTTCACATTTTTTAAGCAAAAAAAACAAAGCATTGCATTGTTGTTCCCATTTTGGAAGAATTTCCGTAGAAGATATCGGGGGAAAATGGAGTGTCAATATAATGACACATTTAACAAGAACAATGGCGAAGTAACTTTATAAGCCTTACTGGCCAACGAGGCCAACGACAAGGTTGAGGGCGAGTAACTTTTTCAGACAGATGATACTTTCAATATTTTATAATTAGCTGAATATGGGTTTAACGACCTGTTTTGATTTTAGTCAAAGTGAATGTTAGCAGGCTCAAGGTCGAGGTTTGATTATAGTTCAATAATCAACCAGAAAATTCAACAGAGAATACATTTGAACATGAACAGTAGCTGTGGCTGTGTAGACGGCCGTTTTTATTGTTTGTTTAATAGGGATCCGTTAAGGTTTTATAACAAACATCACGGCGAGCCAATTCCGTTATTGTATGTGAATATGGGTTTAACGACCTGTTTTGATTTTAGTCAAAGTGAATGTTAGCAGGCTCAAGGTCGAGGTTTGATTATAGTTCAATAATCAACCAGAAAATTCAACAGAGAATACATTTGAACATGAACAGTAGCTGTGGCTGTGTAGACGGCCGTCTACACTGATGCGTTCCAAACTTCTGGGGCAATTATTATTCACTTTTCAAGTGTATAAAAGAAAATATATGTAAGCCTCATCAGAGGTATTTTTCAAAATTAGTGCCAAATCCTTATTAACCTCATATAACCTTATTTTTAACGTTAATAATCACAGATTAATGTTCATGGCTTACCTACAAATAGGAATCATTCAAACTGTGGCTTGCTTCTTTACATTTTTTGCAATAATGACAGAATATGGGTTTCCACCTTCAACACTCGTGGGCATTCGGGAAGACTGGGACTCAAAGGATGTTGAAGACCTTGTGGATGGCTATGGTCAAGAATGGGTAAGGTTATTAAATGGTTTAATTAGTAATTTTGTTCTCTGTACCAAAAGTACGCAAAAAATAATGAGTTTGTGCAAAAGTACGAAACAGCCAAAAGAAGGCATTTTCAAAATATGATCAGCATCATATTTCTTTGGCCATCTGTAAGTCTGTCTCTTTAAAATTCCGCTGCGAGAATTCAGCACGCGGTTTTGTTATTTGGCGTACTAATTTCATTCTGCAATCTATATTTTTATACTCTATAGGTACACAGAGTATATTAAGGTTGTGCAAAAATATGTAACGGCCAGAAGGAAGCATTCGAGTATATATATTCTTGATCTGCATCATAAGCCGAGTCGTTGGAGCCATTTCCTTCTGTCCGTCCGTCCTTCAGTCCGCGTTTCCGTCTGTCTGTCTGTCCGTATGATGAATCAGATCTCAGAGGTGGTAAGAGATAGAGGTTCGACATGTACGGGACAAATCTTCTTTTACTTGCGACTCGCGCCCCTACAAATTTGAAAACAAACGTTATATCTCCCACAGTTTTACAGAAAGTTCTTAGGGAAACTTAAAAAGAAGAGACCGATGGAAAAGTTTCATTTTCTGACAAAATTTTGATGGGGTGAGGGCTTTAACGCTCAAATAAAAAAAAATACTACTTTTTTTGCAAAATTTTAAAATTTAACGAAAATTGCCTATTGCAACTAAAGCATTTTTGACTAAAAATCAATCTTGTGGCCAAGTTTTTTCTTTTAAAATTTTTTGAGCAGTTTTAATCGGAACAAAAACAAAAAAGTTATTTGAGTTTAGTGGAGGAATCTTTTGAAAATTTGTATGAAAATCTGTATGAGCTTCAGGGCTATATAAACTTCGGTCTAGCCGAAGCTAGCTTTTTTGTTATTGGGTGAAAGCATTGAAAGCCGTAAAGTGTTGGACTTAGAATTCCTCTCTCACTAAAACCACCCCTGTTCTCCGATTCCTTTCGCGGAACCACCGCTAAGCAGGGATTAATACAGGAACCGAAATAAACCGTTTCAAATCATGTAGCCGCACTGGAACCGATTCAAATTTTTTAAGAGAACCGGATACCGTGTACCGTTATTATTGGAACCGATAGAACCGGATCGAAACCAAAACGTTGGTACTGGTACTGTTTCGGTTTTTTTCTTTTTTTACATTTGCAGTGCGCATTGTAATTTTGGTCAGATGTTTGTATTGCAAAGAACGAATCATACGGAATCACATTCCAGAGAAGGCGTAAAATTCAAGCACCCCTCTGTAAAACGACTTGAACGAAAATCTATTAGTTCTAAAATGCACTTAACGTATGCTCGTAAATTCACTGATTGTTTTTACCTACATACATACGTATGTACATTAGCAAGTATCTAAGATAAGTTTGTGCCCGGGTGTGGCTCAGCGCCTATGTGCGCGACCGCTGTGCAAGAGGTCGAGGATTCGATCCCGCTTCGGAACATCTGGTGAAAAGATTTTCTTGATGTTGGCGCCATTGTGATAATAAGCCATGCATCAGCTTCTCAAACTGCCGTTTGGATTCGGGGTTAAACTGTAGGTTCCTTTCTCTTGTGCACAAATTAGAAGCGCACAACTTAAACACTTAAACACACACTTAAATATTTACATATCATTTATAAATTGAAAAATTGTTTCTGGTAAGCAAAATATTCGTTGTAAACTCTGACCACCAATCACATCGACGAAAAATGAGTTTACCAAGTCGGTAAAAAGCACACCTATACAAATAAATATAAATTATTTTGAGAAATAATGACAGTTAAGGCAAAAAACAATCTGTTTTTATACAAAAAAAATGCAACTTTCAAACAATTTTTACCATTGAACCGCTGGAGTCCCCCGCGATCTGAAGACGTCATAGTTCTTGTAAATTCGCGGTCCATCGATGATATTTTTTTCAGAATTTTTGAACAAACGGGTCAAGACTAGAAAATTACCATACCTTTTGATATCCATTTCCCCAAACCCAAACCATCCTGTTTTTTTCTTAAATAATAAACAGTGGTTCTCAGGCCATGAATATTTTGGGCGAGCTTTTTGATTGGCTTGGGCAGGTTTTAGTACCATTTTTAATTGCTAAATAAAATAAAAAAAAAAAACAAAAATAAATCAAATTTAACTTTACGTTCCTTGCCTGGGAATTGAACCCGGGACCTCTTATTCTCGTACTAAACACGAAAATTCGGCATCTTAACGTAGTCGACTGTTGAGCCTATGACAAAATTGGGAAATTTTGTTTAAAAAATTGAATACCTTGCCAGAATTTCAGAAGTGGCAACTAGACCCATGTACGAAATTCGATGTAGAATTCGGTGCATATACTTAATTTTTAAAGCAAACTTTATAGCCTCGTAAACGATTTTTTTCGTTTGAAATTTTATTAACAAAAGAATCTTTTTGGGGGCCGCCGATACAAATTTTCAAATTTTCCCTTAAAAAAAAACACCCTATTGTTTATGAATTAAAAGCAGTGACTCGGACATCAGTTGTACAAGTTGTACAATTATACATATGTAATATACATATGTAATAACATAAGAAAATCAGTTGTCTTTCATCGTTTATTTGTAAGGCATTTATTTCTGAAATTTTCTGTTGCGTTGTGATTGCTTTATGCTTATAAGTCAGACTTATCGCAAACTTTGCTTAGATCGCGATATTACCTTTCACAAAGAAGACACTAAAGCGTCACTTCAATGTAAACGCTTGTACATTCGACTATCGATATTTTGATTTAGTTAAATTCGGACACATATTTTATACCCTTTCCTTTTTAAAACTCCATCTCCAAGATCGGAAATGTCAGGTGAGATTTTTGGCATGAGATTTAATCTCTGCTTTGAGCCTACGTATGTAAGAAACGGACAAATATTTTCTAATTTTTGAAATTCACCCCCAAGTCGGAAAAGAAAAACTGATACCGATATCGGTTAAAATAGCTTTACTGACGGCGGAGTAGCAAAGCAGGCCGGGCTACTTGCTAGTATTTTATATACTTTAACACATTTCTACAAAGTTTTATCAGAATCGGATGACAAAGCATATAGCTGCTGTATGAATGATCGGTCGAAAAAGCAGTTCTAGTGAGAAAAACTGTTTTGTATTAAATTGGATCGCGTCCAAATTTCGTAATTAACTTTGTATTATGCTTTTAAATAATTTCACCAAGTTTGGTCGAATTTGCGAGTCTCATGCTGTGTGTGGCGTAACCAGAGGAATAGACTTAACCGTTGCTCGAGCCCTGGTTAAAGTTAACGGCGAGTTCAGACCCGATGGAATTATCGCTATTTTAATCGTTTTACAAATTGCTGGCTCCAACATTTGTTCTGTTTACTTAATTACTTGCTATCGCAAAATGTTTATGAATAAACGGATCTTTCAACTTCACGCAATGGAAATGGAATTTGAAGAGGCAGAGGTAACGAATTAATAATGTAATGGAGTACAGGAAGAGGGCTAATTACTTAAGTGATCTGGATGATGCTATATTTATTCAATGATTCAGGTTGACAAAATCTACATGAAAAATAGTTTATGCTCGGATCTTCTTCTTCTTTGGCCATCACAACCTTTTTACGGTCTCGGCCGCTGCTAATGCCCGCCACTCGCCTCTGTGCCGAGCGACATTCCACCAGAAGGACACTCCCAGGTTCGAAATGTCTCCCAGCACCTGGTCACGCCATTCCGCTTTGGTCGACCAGGCGGAGGAGTGCCTCCCAACTCTATCGCATGCCGATTCGTAACACGCTTTGCTGGAGCGTTATCATCCATAAGGGTAACATGACATATCCAGCGCAACCGCTGTTGTTTTATGCGCTTGACTAGGTCAGTGTCCCCATAGAGCTCATACAGTTCGCGATTCATTCGCATGCGAAATTCGCCGCCAACGTTTAGATGTCCATAAATCCTCCGAAGAACTTTTCTCTCGAACACGCCAATTGCCGCCTCATCCTCTTTTGTCATTGTCCATGCTTCTGCGCCGTATAGCAGGACTGGAATGATAAGCGACTTTTATAGAGCAATTTTCGTTTTCCGAGACAGGTCTCTGCTCTTGAACTCCTTATTGAGCACGTAATAACATCGGTTTGCAAGAGAAATTCTTCTTCGGATTTCCAGACTGGTGTTGTTGTCGCTGGTTATCGTCGTTCGGAGGTAGACAAATTCCTTAACAACTTTGAAGTTGTAGTCTCCCATTGCAACAGATTGTCCAAGCGAAGACTCCTTTCGCGTTGATAGAAGGTACTTCGTCTTATCCTCATTTACCGCTAAGCCCATAAGTTTTGACTGCTTGTCGAACGTACTTTGCTGGAATACCAAAGGTAGACAGGGTTTCAAAGAACTTTGACCTTATCGGCGTGTCAAAGGCGGCTTTGTAGTCAACAAAAAGGTGGTGGGTGTCGATATTTCTCTCTTGGGTCTTCTCCAGGATTTGTCGCAATGTGAATATCTGGTCCGTGGTGGATTTGCCAGGTCTAAAGCCACACTGATAAGGTTCAATCAGTTCACTTATTCTCGGCTTTAGACGTTCACATAGGATGCATGATAGAACCTTATATGCAATGGGAAGGAGACTGATCCCGCGGTAATTGGCACAAACCACAGGGTCTACTTTTTTGAATATTGGACAGAGTACACTTAGGTTCCAATCTTCGGGCATGCTTTCTTCGGACCATACTCTGCATAGGAGTTGGTGCATGCACCTTACCAGCTCCTCACCGCCAGCCTTGAACAATTCAGCAGGCAGCTCATCAAGCGCCAGCAGATTTGTTATTTTTTAGCCTTTTTATGGCTAACAAGACTTCATTATGGTCCGGGCGGATCTATCTCTAAGTTATCGATTGGTGGTGTCGCTACTTCCCCAGAGGCGACATTGTGTTCGTCATCACCTCCCAGCAGGTTAGAGAAATAGTTTCTCCATTTGTCTAGTGCCACTTCCGGATTTCTGACCAGATTTCCGTGCTCGTCCTTCAATAGTGTGACTCTGGGCTAAAAGCCTTTAGTTAGTTGCCTAATCTTTTGGTAGAATCTTTTCGGCGAAACCGAGAATCTCCTTGGCAGCTGTACTCATACAGTGAGAAATATGCTTCCACTGTTCGTCAACACCAGGAGGGCCAGGTGGGGTTTCCCTGAGCAGCTGGGTGAGTTTTGCTGAGTAGGCTTCGGATGTCCGTTGTGATTGCAGCTTCTCAACATTCAGCTTTAGGCGTGTATTAGACTGTGCGGCAAGTGTCACTCTGAGCCGTGTGCGTTCTTTGGCTGCAACAAGGTAGTGATCCGAGTCAATATTGGCTCATCAATCTGGTTTCGTATTGATTGACCAGGGGACGTCCAGGCCGCCTTGTGGTCGTTGCGGTGTTCAAATCCGGTGCTACTAATGACCATGTTCCGGCCCGAAGCGAAGTCTATTAGCCTCTTACCATTTCCGTTGGAATCATCGTGTAGGCTAAATCGGCCGATAGTCGGGCGATGAACTTCTTCTCTCCCGATTTGGGCGTTAAAGTCGCCTAGCACGATCTTGATGTCGTGATCGGGGCAGCGCTCATATAGGTCTTCTAGGCGCTCATAGAATTCGTCTTTTTCCGAATCGTTCTTTTCTTCTGTCGGGGCGTGCGCACAGATAAGACTAATATTGAAAATACTTTGCCTTAAGTCTGTGTGCGGCAAGTCGCTTGTCAACTGGTGTAAAGCTGATGACAGAGCGGCACAGTCTTTTGTTGACTGCAAAGCCGCAACCAAACTCGTGCTCCGAATCATGTCCACTGTAGTAGATCTCCCATGGGGCGTTGGTTTCGGATGTTATCCTCCTACAGCCCTGTCCAGTCCATCTTATTTCCTGAAGTGCGGTAATGTCCGCCGAATGTTCCTCGAGGACATCCACCAGCTTGGAATCCGCGCGCTCTCTAATGAGGGTGCGTACATTCCAGGTGCATATCCTCAAATCGTGGTCCTTAAAACGTTTGCGTGGGTCGTCGTCGTGGGGGGTCAGTATCCGAGGCATTGTGTTAGTTTTCATTGGCGGGTGGGGATACGCCTATCGGGTGCCAAGCCCGATGCGACGCCCCCTGTTTGACCCCAGGAAAGAGGGCGCCGCTCACGTTAGCCAGCAGCTTTGCGGATGCATTGCTCTGTTACCAGGGGTTACCAAGGGGAGGTGTGAGTCGACTTGGGACGCAGTAAGCCATGATCGCGCTGGGTTTTCCATGTTAAACCGGTCAGCAACTTTACCTCACTACATACGCCCCCATAGCCACAGGAGAGTTTCTGCCTTCCGAAGAAGCTTTTAAATACATAACAAGCACATTGCAACACTTTAGCCGCAATAAGAAATACTTAAAACTTCCAACTGTTTAACCTGACTGACTGACTGGTGACCGTCGCACAGGCTAAACGGTAAGAGCTAGAGGGCTGAAATTTGGACATTAGATTCCCCATATGGTGAAAGTGCGTACTAAGACTGGGTCTTGAAAATTCCACCCGGAAAAGCCGGAAAAGCGTCGGGAAAGTTTGTATGGGGAAAATTTTATTTTTCATCCGAATGACTTGAAATTCGGTTTGTAAGCATAGTATGCAAAATAATTGGACACGTGTTTT
Source organism: Lordiphosa collinella (assembly GCA_018904265.1). Taxonomy (NCBI): domain Eukaryota; kingdom Metazoa; phylum Arthropoda; class Insecta; order Diptera; family Drosophilidae; genus Lordiphosa; species Lordiphosa collinella. Next base: position 21,540 of record JAEIFV010001464.1, read on the forward strand.
CCCGATTTCGTAAAAATCCGACCACAAGGAAAATTCTCGGAAAATTCGATATGCAAAAATCTATTTTTCATCCGATTGACTTGAAATTCGGTATGTAAGGATAGTAAGTGAAATAAATTGAGATGCCATTTTTCGATGTTGAAAAAATCGACCGTAGGGTCAGAAAATTTCTGGAAAAGCGTCACAAAAGTTTGTATGGGTAATATTTGTTTTTGATCCGATTGACTTGAAATTGGCGGTTTGTAAGGACAGTAAGTGAATAAAATTGAAATAATATTTTCTAATGCTGGAAAATCCTCTAGGATCGGAAAATTCCGACAGAAAGATGGGAATTAATTTTATTTTTCATCCGATTGACTTTAAATTCGTTTTAAAGACTGTAAATGAAAATAAATTGATATGATTGATAGCTGAAATTAATTGAATTTATCTCGACCTTTAACGTAGGTCGGAAAAAATTCCAGGAAAAGCGTCGAGAAAGTTTGTTTTGAAAATTTTTTTATTTTTGTTTTTATCACATTTGAAAGGCTTGTAAGCGAAGTATACGAAATAATTGGCAACGTTCTTCCCCGATTTCGGGGTTTCCCAAAGAGAAAATACCCGGGAAATTCGATATGCCAAAATCTATTATTCATCGGATTGATTTGAAATTCTGTTTGTAAGGATAGTAAGTGAAATGAATTGAAATGGAATTTTTCGATGATGGGAAATTGGAAAATTCCCGGAAAAGCGTCGGCAAAGTCTGTATGGTGAGAATTTTATTTGTCGTCCGATTGACTTGAATTTCGGTTTGTAGCAAAGTATGATAAATAATTCGACACGTATTTTCCCGATTTCGAAAAATATGCGCGCAAGGAAATCTCCGGGAAATTTGATATGCAAAATCGTTCTTTTCATCCGATTGACTTGAAATTCGGTTTGTAAGGATAGAAAGTGAAATAATTTGTAAAGTTATTTTCTGAAGTTGGAAAATTTGACCTTAGGGTCGGAAAAAATCAGCAGACAAGAACCTATTTTCATACGATGACTTTAACCTTGGTTTGTAAGGGATAGTATAAGAAATAACGAAATAACAGTAACTCGGACTGCCGTTTTTCATTGTACTGGCTGTGTGCGGAACCTGGACCTCGACCTGGAGATGGCACTGGACCTGGAAGTGGACGTGGACCTGAAAGTGGCCATGGAGGTAGTCATGGAGGTGGCCGTGGAGGTGGCCATAAAGGCGGCCATGGAGGTGGCCTTGGTGGTGGCTATGGAGGTGGCCATGGAGGTGTCCATGGAGGTGTTCATGGAGGTGGCCCTGGAGGTGGCCGTGGAGGTGTCCATGTAGGTGGCCATGGAGGTGGCCATGGAGGTGGACATGGAGGTGGAAAATGGTCAAGAAACCGCATTATTTGCAAAATTCTTAATCTCGTTGAAACTTTGGGGATTGGCTAGACGCTTGCCCGGAAGGTTTTTAAGCAGAAGAATAGGGCGGAAAATGGTGCACAATCTGCGAAATTTTAAAAATTATAGTGTTCATCCGGATGCAATGCAACTTTGAGGAATGGCTGGAGAATTGGTGGAAAATGTTATTTGTTGGCCGATCTTTATCAAATTGTGTTTGTAAGCTTTAAATTTGAAAAGTTCGCCACCAAGATCGGAAATGTCAGGAGAGACTTTATTTTTAACCGCGGAAGGGGCATAAGAGTTAATCTCTGCTTTGAGCCGATGTATGTAAGATGTCAAATATTTTCCGATTTGTGAAATCCACCCCCAAGTCGGAAAAGAAAAACAGATACTCTTATCGGTTAAAATAGCTTAACTGATGGCGGCGCAGCGAAGCAAGCCGGGATGTTTGCTAGTTGTTGTATAAATTAATCAAATTGTTAGAGATGTGCCCCACTTCACTAAAATTAGTTGTAAGGACAAAGCGAGATTTAGTTCATTGTTTATTGTGGACGACTGTCCCGAATAAAGTCCAATTAATATCTAAAAGTACAAAGATTTGAATTCTTACGATTACCCTAAGGTCGCCGGCTGCGCTGCCGCTCTTACATAAACTCGCTGCCGCCGCTGTCTAAGACAGCATCAGCGGCATCAGCGGCTCGTGCAGGGTGTTGGGTTACCCAGCGGATGTGTTGGAGTTTGCTGACCGACCCGAAAGTGTCGCATCAGCGTGTTTGGGGACAACTACTCCCCCTCTTAGATCGACCGTCCTCGGTCGTGTTCAGATTGTTTATAAGTTCCTTGATTTGACGAGCGTCTCGTTGCTTCTTAATGTGGCAATAAAGGAACACGAGCGCACAAAGCACTACGCAGGCTCCTTAACTTCTTTGATGAATCTTAAGTTCTCCTCACTTAGTTGATGCAGGTAAGGGAGGCTCAGCACCGTACTGGCCGCTAATATTCAGCAATGGGGATGACGACACTCCAGGGAACGATTCCTGATGTTGTTGCGGTTCACGAACTTAGACCCATTTACTAAGGCGTAGGACTCGAATGTGATTAGATGGCGCCATTATCGTAGCTTATTGTGGCCGACCGATCATTGATGATTATAATTCCGTCGTCGACCTCTGTGATAGGGTCGAGATGGCTAGGCTGGGTTTTGCAATGAGCCACGCCACCGGAATATAAGCCTTGGGCGCAGGTGTCGGTTGACGACTGCTCGCAGAACGTTGCCGTTGCAGTTAGCGCGCGGTTCGCGACGGATAATATTTGAGTTCCACATTCAGCTACAGTGTTGTCTATGATTTGCAGCGTGGAGCTGTTGTGCGCAACCGGAAACAATGTTACCTTCTTACAAAGTTTACTAATTTTAGGGAATTCAATGATAAAACTAATTATACTATGGGATTGTAGAACTTTAATGGTAGATACTTCTAAAACATTAGTAACTGAGGTCCCTGTGAGTTGATTCGTCAGAACAGACCTAAGATCAGCGTGGTCTAGTATGCTGGGGTATATAACATTTATCTTGGCTAGAGTTACAGTGAGCATAAGGTTCTCTATTTCGGTTACAAGCATTCTATTCCTTGTCAGCAAAATTTCATACAAGTGGGCGGTATCTGTCTGATCAGCCTTGGATGCCTTAAGTATTTGGTTTACAGTGTTAGTTAGTTGGTTGATCTGGCTCTGGGTTCTAGAGTTAACAGCAATTTGTCTATTGTTGGATTCCACCAACTGGGCCTCAGTTATTCTCGTGTTTTGTAGGTCGTTAGCGTCCGGGGTGCCCGCGACAACCTTCAAGGCAGTCCCCAAGAAATCTAAGCTCCTTGCCATGAGGTGATGCACCTTAAGAGCGGACAACAGGTCTCGTACGTGTCCGGTGTCTATTTCTAGCAGTTTCCGCATGTGAGATTGAGGAAACCTATCCGCCAATTTCATTGTCTCGTCCGCCATCCTTGCGTAGTCTGTTAGGTTTGTCGTATGTCTCAAATAATCGTGTCCGTCCCAAACCAGTACGTCCCCTTCAGAGATTGGTATGTAGTCCGACTGTGAATAGTCCGTAACTCGTGCTGTCGTCGTGGTCAATATTAAAGCAACAGTAATTTTGATTTATCCTAGAATTCTGAACACCCTGCGCTCTCTCGACTCTGCCACTTATGTCTTGTTGGAGTCGGGGTGCAGCGGCATGCAGCACCTCCGATGGCTTTTTGTTGGTCACTGAGTGCACTGATCTGTTATACTCGACTGTGGCCAGTAGAACGAGGTCCACTGTGTCTAGAATTCCTCTCTGGAGTTTGAGACACCTCGCGATTTCTGTGAGGGTGCTGTGGAATCGTTCCACTTGACCATTAGATGTGCTGTGTAGGGGCGGTGCGTTAGCAATGATCACCACGAAATTATTAAGCAACAGGGACTTTATGGTTTCAGATTTGAACGACGGTTCGTTGTCGCAGTGTAATTGCTTAGCTTGAGGAAATACATTCAACAGCATTAGCAAAGGTCGAAAGTTTGTCAACGCAAGTTTAGAAATGTTTCCGGTCGGTGGAAAAAATGTCAATGTGTAACATTTCTCCCGTGTTCGGGTGTTCGTCGTATTTTGCTCTAGAGCAAATTTTACAGTTAAGAACTACCTCGTTCGCAAGTTTAGTCATTTTTGGAAAATAATAGTCGGTCAAAACCTGCTTTATATTTTCCTGCGCAGCTCTATGCGCTCGATTGTGCTCGGTCGTGACGATTTCTCTTCTTTCACTGTTGTCGAACACGTCGGCTACAATTTTCTGGCAATGCCAGAATTTTGTAGTAGGGAAACTTTTTACCAGGTCATGTTGGTTACGCGCTACGCGTTGGGAAATCGCAATGGATTGCGTTCACCACGTTCGGATTAATGAAACAGATCTCACCTCTTCGTCAAGGAGTCATAGCCTGTAAAGCTTATCGCGTGACTCGTTTTTTCGCCAAACAAGATAAAACTTCGTTTTAAGGAAAAACGTGCTTCCTCTAAGACGATCTGGTTCCTAAAACAATTTACCGGTTTTTCTGCAGTTTCTACGGTGTAAGTTAACGACACCTCACTATGGATTGTCGCTGCGTCTGACTCGGGCTCAACGTTCTCGAGTGCTTTTAATTTTTGCCTTGATAGGGCATCCGCAGTGATGTGCCACGACGCATCAACTTTAATTGTCGACGTTGTGGTGTAGACAAAGCGTCAACAATGTCAACAATAGTCAACAATGTCAACAATGCACTATCAGCTGATTCTGGTTAGCAGAGCTTACAAATAACTCTGAGCGATTGAGACTGAAGTACTCGACATCACTGTAAGTTTTAATTGCTCTCAATGAATATTAAATTTATGTAATACTGACTTGCTTTTAGTCAGCCGATCAATAACAACGTTGTATGGAGCACGGCATTGACTTGACAGTCCACAAGAACATGCTCACTATGTTCCTTGTGTCCTTGTGTCCAGTGACATAAAGCGATTACATCCTAACAGAAACAGCACCTCTGTTTCTAAATTTGTTGATCGACTATCACAAAAAGAAGAGATGAAATCAACGAGTCCTTGGTGCAGTTTTTCTTTGGATGTTGACTCTATCTACTTCAAAAACTTTGTAAAAAAAATTGAGACCTGCTTATGGAGTAGAAAACTATTGTCAACGCCAAAACAGTCGTATCAATGTTGCACAACGCGAAGGAGAAGAAGCATTTTTAGAAGCGTGGGATCTAACAGGAGAAAGTAAAACAGCAGAAAATCTGGCTGACATTGTCTCGGAATCTGTAGATTTAGCCGAAAAAACGAATTCTACTCATGTCTACGCAATTGTTTCAGATAATGCAAGCGCGATGAAAAAAAATGGGAAATATTACGAAACATTTTGATTGGAAAAGTAATTGCAGTAGTCATACCGGAAACCTTCTTGCTAAAGACATTTTAGGTAGAGAATTAAGTCTCAAAGTTGCATCTGTTCTAAAGGAATTTAAACATCCAGATTTGGAAAACAAAATTATTGAGAAAGGGGGAAAAAGAATTAAATTACCATGTAAAACTTGGTGGTGTTCACATCGCAACGCATACAATTCTTAATAGAAAGTGAGCATATTATGAAACAAATTGCAGCCGATTCAAAAGTGAAGTCAAATATAGTTGCATTGATACAATTTTTATAGAAGACGTTAAGAGCAACATCCTTTTATTGGATCCAATATGTAATTTAATTAACAAATGCCAAGATAAAAATTGTTCAGCAGCAGAAGCAATCGATATGTGGCTTAGTCTTGAGTTGCCTGAGAAATTTTCTTAAGAACTCAAATCAAGGCAAGCGTTGGCTCTTAATATATATGCGCTAACAGCTTTTGTTTTACATCCATATCTAAATAATTCAAAACTATCCTGTGGGTATAATAATATTACATTCGATTTTTTGTTAAGAAACCTAAATGGCACTGGTCTGGAAGAACTTGACAGTTTCCAAAGTCCAATCAGGAATCTATAAAATTCTTTTCGAGAAAGATAAAAAAACCCATTATTTTTTTGCAGAAAAATGCACAGCTGGCAAAACTAGCTATAAAATTTAATAAAAGTTAATTAAATTTTAATTAAAAGTTAATAAGTTAATGGAAAAAATAATGGGTAATCTTTTCTTTTAATAAATTTCCGAGTTTATTTGTTAATTTAATTTTTTGTAATTGTTGACGTGTCAAGAAAAAACATTGTCGACTCTCGATTGTTGACACGTCAACAATTGAATTGTTGACATCGTATTGTCGACATGGCACATCACTGGGCATCCGCCACATGGTTCTCTTTACCTGGCTTGTAGAAAATGTTGGCCCCCGTTTCATCAACGCTTAATCTTTGCGTTGGGGTTACCTTCAGACACCGCGAACGTGAGCGGTTGATGGTCAGTAAAAATGTTTATGTCACTCACTATGGATTGTCGCTGCGTCTGACTCGGGCTCAACGTTCTCGAGTGCGTTTAATTTTTGCCTTGATAGGGCATCCGCCACATGGTTCTCTTTACCTGGCTTGTAGAAAATGTTGGCCCCCGTTTCATCAACGCTTAATCTTCAGACACCGCGAACGTGAGCGGTTGATGGTCAGTAAAAATGTTTATGTCTTTTACCCCATAGAGGTATTGGCGATGTTTAGCCAAGGCCCACACAATGGCTAGCAACTCGCGCTCGTTGGTAGCGTAGTTTGCCTCTCTGTCTTTCAAAGTTCTTGAAATCATTGTTATCGGACGACCGCCCTGAGATAGGACTGCCCCAATGCCATAGGCCGAAGCGTCTGTCGTCAGATCAAACGGTTTTTGTAGTCGTGGTACATCAACATCACATCTTCCGATGCCAGGATGTTTCTCAGTTTCTCAAACGCGTGCCGCTGGCACTCGTTTAGATCAATTGGGATTTTTTTGACCTGTACTTGCTTACCGATCCGTTCTCCCCTTTCAGGCTTTGCTATTGCTGCAAAGTCCTTTATAAAACACCGGTAGTAGCTGGCCAAACCCAGAAATGACCTGATTTCAAAAAGTGTTGTCGGCTTAACGTACTGCTGAATAGCTTTCATCTTTTCACAATAAATCCGAAATATTCGACGCTTTTTTAAAAAACTGCGATTTCTCCCGGGCCACTGTCATGTTTGCATCATACAGGCTCTTTAGGACCCAATCAACGTGTTGGACGTGGTCTGCCTCGTTTTCTGAAAAGACGATGACATCGTCGACATAGACAGCAAGTCTTGCCGATCTGTTCACGCAGAATATCATCGATGGCTCTCTGAAAGATGCTACCAGCATTTTTCAAACCAAAGGGAAGTCGACAAAATTCGTACTTCCCGCCATTCACTGAAACGCCGTCTTTTCCCGGTCCCTCTCCGCCAGAGTTATCTGCTGGTAACCGGAGTTCAGATCCAAGGTAGTGAAAAATCTAGCTTTACCCAGATTTGCCAAGATCATTGTTATGCTTGGCATAGGATATCTGTCGGCCACTGTTTTCAGATTAAGCTTCCTAAAGTCGTTCACCAAACGCTTATTCTTGTTGCCAGCTTCGTCGGTGCCTTTTTTATCAACCACCCATACGGGGTTATTATATGGTGACCGCGATTCCCTAATTATGCCGTTTTTGAGCAAGTTTTGTATCTCCGCGGCAACAAAATCATCTACGCCCCTCGGATAGGGGTATAGTTTGGAGTATATCGGCTCATTGTCTGTAGTACGAATGGTGGCTACGACGGCCGTGTTATATGACAGTGACTCGTTAGGGTCAGCAAATGCCTTTTTGCTTTTCTCCATTTTGAGAAACCCTGCCATCGCGGCAGGCGGTGCATCAACATCAATGATTTTTGTATGATTGACGTCAGTGCATTTATGGAACTGCAACTTTTCAGATGCCGGACCGATTATCAACTTACTGTCTTTTAAGCTGACAGCTGCGCCCACCTGCTTTAGCAAGTCAAGGACAATTATTCCATCAAAGGTGGACAAGGTATTTAACAAAAAAAATTAGTCGATACACCCAACATCGGCAAAACGCACTTTTTGGTTATGCTGTACGAACCGTGTATTGAATGCACGACAAATGAGGATTCGACCGGGACGACGCCTTTAAGATGTTTACTAGGCTTGATGTAGTTTTTAGATGCGCCCGTGTCGATCAAAAATGTCATAGCTACCCCTGCTATTCTTCGCCGAATGAACGGCAGCAGGGACCTTGCCCTAAAAAACTAACGCCATCAGCTAAGAAGTTAACGCCGTCACTCTCATAACCGGTTTCACTTTCGACCTCGGCTTCGGCCACTGCTTCATTGGCTGCTTCGTTAAAAGCCGCGTCTTGCCCTGAACCTGCGGCAATATTATCTATCCTCAGTCGCCTCTGGTCTGACACGCGATCAGACGTATTTGAGCGCTTGTTACCCTGACCTTGGCCCGCATTATGCCTGCCTGACCACTGGGTCTTCTGGAAGCTAGTGGGCTGTTTAAGCTTGGATGAAGATGGATCGATCTCCATCGGCTCTGGTGCACCCCCGTTTCCGGGCCTCGTTTGTGCCTTATCTGAATATTGTTGACCCTTTTGTTTCTTAAAAAATGAGCTTTTGCCCTGTCCTGCCTGCGGGTTGTTTCTCTGGTCCTGATTGTTATTGTTATTCTGCGAACGGTTTTGAGCTCGCTGCTCAACCTTGTAAGACCTCTCCTCTTGCCCCTTGGCAAAACTCGCAGCGAAGGTGTGCCTTTCGTGGTTGGCCTCGACCTCTTGAGCCATTGCCAGTGCCGACGGCATATCGGGCGGATGTGCCGCAAACAGGATGTCAGCCAAGCTACGCTTTAAACCTGAAATAAATACCCTTAGGGCATCGGCCCTGAATTTTTCGCACATTCCCCTCGCCGGATCCCTGTCGTGGGACATGTTAGCCTTATTAGTTAACAATGTGAGTTTCTTTTCGACCTCGTCATAATATTCCAAAATTGACAAATTTCCCTGCCTCAGAGTGCCCATTTCCTGTTCTATGACATGGATTGGCCGTTTGTCGCAGTACATGAAGTCAAGTCTTGCAACAATAGCTTCGAAGTTCAGAGGAGTGTTGAAATTTGCAAGCACCGCATCGGCGGTGCCCTTTACCTTGCTTCGAATTATCACGACCGCTTGATAATGTCGAGAGCTCCCGTCATAATCTTGGAAAATTTTGTATGCGGAGTGAGCCGCTTGTCGCCAAGACACGTATGTCTCTTGGGTACCTTGAAAATCTGGGATGCACTTTACCGCGTCTAGAAGCTCATCGCACCGGACGCCCCCCCAATTTCTACATCCTTTCTACAAACTTGCACTTCTGGTACTGTTACGTGAACGCTTTTAAATCGACCTGCAAGCTCGCCAATCCGTCTTTCAAAATCAGCTCTTAGAGACTCGTCTCTCATGCTAAAGGCCTCGGCCTGTGCGCTTAAAGCGCTGTTAACGGCCGTTTCCACGATAACGCGCAAACTTTCAGCGTCCATACCTAAGCTTTGGCAAGGCTCTGGTTGCGGTGGAGGTCCCTGGTTGTCGGAAACTTGCAAATTTCTTAAGCCCTCTATTATCCAGTATAATTCCAAAAAAAATAGATCATGCCAACAGGAATAGAAATGGAATAAAATGCTCGTGTACTTGAACTTTCTGACTTTGGCCAGGGAATGAATCTTATTTTGTTTTAATTTCGTATAAAAAATGTGCCAGCGGCCAACAATTTTTGTTTAATTTTTCGCACAAAGCTTTATCTCTTTAATACCGCCAGCAGACCTTTTTTATTGTATTTTTCTTGTAATCACTGACCTTCGATCTTATTCACTAAGTCACTCACTTACATGATCTGAACAAGCCTTATCTTAATTCAAATTTTTCTGGATCTTAGATTCTTCTCGCAGACGTCTTTACTTCTATTTGCAATCGCTGCCCAAACAACTGGTGCGCTGTTTGGTGACACGCCGCTTCGGTGATCTTTATTTAATTGCACACAGGGCCAATTCACTTCCTTCGTTTTGCTTTTTGTTGACTTTAACAGCGGCTGCTAGAAAAGTTTTTGTTTTGTTTTTTCACTTGAGTCTTTGTAACTAGTGTCACTAGTTTTTTTACAATCGCGAGAGTACTTTTTTAGTACGTTGGGCGCCAATTAATCAATTTGTTAGAGATGTGCCCCACTTCACTTAAATTAGTTGTAGGGACAAAGCGAGATTTATTTCATTGTTTATTGTGGACGACTGTCCCGAATAAAGTCCAATTAATATCTAAAAGTACAAAGATTTGAATTCTTACGATTACCCTAAGGTCGCCGGCTGCGCTGCCGCTCTTACATAAACTCGCTGCCGCCCCTGTCTAAGACTTGCAGCATCAGCGGCTCGTGCAGGGTGTTTGGTTACCCAGCGGATGTGTTGGAGTTTGCTGACCGACCCGAAAGTGTCGCATCAGCGTGTTTGGGGACAAGCAGTAGCGGAATTTACCGCCTGCCCAGTAGGAACAGGGGTCTGTGGTTATCTATATGTGAAATATGATAGACCACTTATGTGTGTCCCATTTTTGTATTATTTATTTTATTTTAATTGCAACAACGTCTTCTAGACACAGCTACAATACAATACATCAAGAAAAAGGTGAAAAGGAAAACAAAGAATAAATTGAACGCCTTCTGATCCGCCCCTGCTCGCAGCGTTCGTGATCAGAAGGGAGTTCAAAAAAGTACTTAAATCTAAGTAAGGGCAAGATAGTAAAGAATAAAAGAACGAAGGCCTTCATCGGAAATGATATCACTGAGAAGAGGAAAGATCTTATTTTAATCCCTTCACAGAATGCAAAACGGACAATAGGCGGCATATAAGGAAGAGGCAAAGGAAGCCTCAAGGGCATAAAGCTACGTGTTCGTCTTGATGGGACATTAAAGTTCACACACCCAAGTAGGTACTCTGCGTCAGTGTTACCCTGTATAAGCTTGTGCAGAAACATTATACCTAACATGGTTCGTCTATGTTCAAGAGTCGGTAAGTCTAAATGCTTTAGTCTGGATAAACAAGGAGGTAGCCTCAATTGTGGGTCCCAACTCAAGTTGCGAAGCGCAAACAAAAGGAACTGCTTCTGGACGGATTCAATTCGCTTACAGAGGGTTAATGATAGGGGGTTCCAAATACACGACCCAAACTCTAAGATTGGCCTCACTAGGGATGTATATAACAGCTTATTCATGTAGAGATCTTAAAACTCTTTAGACCAGCGCTTAATAAACCTGGCAAGCCCATGGCTGTATTCACAGAGAGTTCAATGTGAGTGCAAAAATGTAATTTATGATTAAGTGTAATACCCAGATCATGAAAAGATTCGACCTGTTCAAGCTGATAAGAACTCAATAAATATTTAATCAAAAAGGGGTTCTACGATAAAACGTCATAGACTTACACTTGTCCCGGTTTACTGTAGAAGTAAATTCTAGTAAGATTGTAGTATTGGATCTATTTTTAACAAATCCATGCTGATTCGGTGAGATAAACGGGAAACATGAGTGTTGAAGCTGAAAGGTTATAGTTTGTTCAAAGATTTTAGGTATAGCAGAGAGTTTCGCAATACCCCTGTAGTTAGAAATATCAGACCGTGATCCCTTTTGTGTAAGGGAATAATAAGAGACTCTTTCCAAGTAGTAGGAAATTTAGACTGCTCAAGTGATTTGGAAAATTAGATGTGAATAGGGTAGGCAAGCGAGTTTGCGCATAGCATTATCGGGTCCAGGAAAAAGGTTATATTTTAACGATAGTAAACCATTTATGACAGAAGAGAATGAAATCGAGGGACAACGTATGAAATCATTTGAAGAAATAGTGTATGAATACCCATTGCAAGCATCTGACGACGAGTATGTTGATGTTGAATTTGGCGAAGAGATTTGCAATATCAATGTCAGTAGAGGCAATTTCATGTTTGTAGAAAACAGACCGTCGTTTGGTATTCACGAATTGATAAAAACTCTTAAGATCGTTTCAGAAGTTACTTTGAACTCGAGAAAGGTAGCTTTTATAGCAAATACGATTTTGGGCTTGGTATTTTGCCCTAGCAGTCGAGTATTTCGAGAAGACCGTTGCTTTCCCTGATCTTTTATAAGCTTTGAAAAGACGAGACTTCACATTTTTTAAATGTCTAAGGCTTGCACAACTCCATGGTGCATTCTTCTCAACACTCTTCACTACCTCCTGAGGGATAAAAATATCAAATAACTCGTAAAGCTTAGAGTAAAAAAATTGGTGGCAGTTTCAACGCAATGAACTTGATTAAGATATGACCAGTTAGTAACTAGCAACAAATTATTCAAGAGTATGTAGTCTGTTTTCTTAAAGCATCGCCAGAGCACTGCCTTAGTCGGCTCAACCACCTCAACTCTGCTGGGAAGATCCAAATTAAGTTCTAAGGTGGGATATCATCCCTCGGTGATGCACGAGAAACAGAAGCACACGGATTATCAGTAAATCTAGTATACGATCAACTAATTTCTTACGAAGTTAGCTTGAAGTAAAGATAACACAAGCATGATGTAAAGAAAGCTATGCTGACAAGAAGGTAGAAAAAATTGAAAAATTTACTTAATGCTGATACCCCACCGAATTGGGACACAGCAAATAAAATCCAAGCTCAAATTGATAACTTGGAGGAATATATAAAAGCCCAACTTAATATAAGAAAATCAACCACAATAATATCAAAACGATTGGAAAAACTAATAAACCCCCACCGCGATAGAATTCCCAAAGCTGATGAAAACATGCCCGCCCGACTGCCAAGGGCCATTCAGTCCCTTCTGCATTAATACGAGGTGTGTTCAAAAAGTATCGCGAATTTTGAATTTTCGCGGGTTACGTAAATTCGAATTTCAATTTTTTTTTGTGGCGTTATGTTGGTACACATGTCTCTCACTTATGCCGACAAGCTCGGCCATTTTGAATGTTCACTTAATTGTTGACAGCTGCTTTGCTTGCACGTGTTTTGGATCGTCTTCGATTTTTACTTATTCAAAAAAATTAATCAAAGAACTGTATCAAATTTTGTGTGAAAAAAGAAATTAAGTGCGCGGATGCATTCCGAATGTTGACTGTGGCATACGGAGAAGCTACCTTGGACCGAAGCAACGTTTATCGGTGGTACAAAATGTTCTCAGAAGGCCGAGAAGATGTGAACGACGAAAAGCGTACAGGGCGACTGAGCACTTCAACAACAGACGAAAAAATTAATGAAGTGGAGAAAATGGTATTGGCCAATCGTCGAATCACCGTTAGAGAAGTTGCTGAGGACCTAAACATATCAATTGGCTCGTGCCATTCGATTTTTATCAATGATTTGGGCATGAGACGGGTCGCCGCGAAATTCGTACCAAAATTGCTCAATTGCGACCAAAAAACAGCATCGCATGAACATTGCTAATGAGATGTTAAACTCTGTCCGCGACGACCCAAATTTGCTCCAGAGGGTCATAACTGGTGACGAATCGTGGGATTATGGTTATGACGTGAAAACCAAAGCTCAATCATCTCAATGGAAGCTGCCGCACGAACAAAGACCGAAAAAAGCGCGCCAAGTTCGGTCGAATGTGAAAGTTTTGCTGACTGTTTTCTTCGATTGCAGGGGCGTGGTGCATCATGAGTTCTTGCCACAGGAAAGAACCGTCAATAAGGAATATTACCTGTAAGTTATGCGCAACGCCCGGATTTGTGGAAGAACAAAAATTGGCTTTTGCACCACGATAACGCCCCTGCTCACACATCGTTGCTTGTGCGCGACTTTTTGGCCAAAAACAACGCAATAATAATGCCGCAGCCACCATATTCCCCTGATCTGGCCCCCTGTGACTTTTTCTTGTTCCCCTAAACTGAAGAGGGCCATGAAAGGACGACGTTACGCTACGCTTGACGAGATAAAGACGGCATCGAAGGAGGAGCTGAACAAGATAAAAAAATGATTTTTTGAAGTGCTTCGAAGATTGGAAAAACCGTTGGCACAAGTGTATAATATCTCATGGGGATTACTTTGAAGGGGATAAAATAGATATTCATGAATAAATAAATAATTTTTGAAAAAGTACAAAATTCGCGATACTTTTTGAACACACCTCGTACTTGTTGCGCGTTGCCCAAAAACGGAAACACCAAATAGCCTGTGACAGCACCGGCCCACAGCAAAATAATAATAAAGCCGACCGAACAACCTGTACCAGCACCGACCCCCCCCCATCCGAAGACGGCCCCAAGACGAAAAAAGATGTCAGAAAAATTTATTATACTTAAATAAAATATTAAATTAAGTAAAGATAAAAAAAAAATGAATGTTTGCAATTTGAAAAAAACCTGTAAAATCAAAACTTGTTAAAACCGAGATCAAATCAGCCCGGTAGAGCTCGGCCTGTAAAGCCGCACAAATATTAGGTAGGAAATGTAAACCGTCTAGTACGGTAAAACTATTCAGTTTTAGGCTCGTATGCCCTACACGCACGAAATTGGCCTTTATGGCAACAAAAAAATAAAAATAATAAAAACAAATAAATAAAATGAAAACACTTTTATTAAAAAAAATAATAGGGGAAAGTTGACTTCAGCTTGGGCGAAGTTTGCAGCTTCCATTGAAAACAAAAAGTTTTTCAAAGACTTATTTTTGGACCTTTCATTTCTATTGGATCTATACTATATAGATATCTGATTTCGACCAAGCTTAGTGAAATCATGGAAAAGCATAATACACTGTTAATTACGAAATTTGGAAGCGATCCCATTTAAATAAAACAGTTTTTCTCACTAGAACTTCTTTTTCGACAGATCATTCATACTGCAGCTATATGCTGTAGCCATCCGATTTTGATAAAACTTTGTAGAAATGTGTTAAAGTAACATAAAGTAACATAACATAAGAATATTACTCGAACTAGTTTTTCGACCGACCGTTCCTATGGGAGCTATATGCTGTAGTCATCCAAACTTTGTAGAATTGTGTAAAAGTATATGAAACAAGTCTATGTAGAATTGTGTTAAAGTATATAAAATAAGTGCATACTTTTAGGAAACGCAGAGAAACACGTCAATAGCAGAGCATACTTTTCGGCAGTCACTCCTAAAAATTATGTTACGCTCACCACCCCAAATGGACAGCCAGCAGAATAAGAATCGAGAATGCGCTACGCCTGCTAGTGCTATAACCCAGCAAGAGAAACGAAAACGTAGTGACTTGACATTTCTCTATGCGATCTTATGTCTGCTATAAACCAAATGGGCCAACGGTTTGATGCTTTAGCTACGAAGGAGGATATAGCGACTGTAAAGGACCAGCTGAACAGTGTTGCTTCCAATTTTGAAGTTCTGAAAGAGGAAAATGAAGCCCTTAAGCTCGAGATTCAACAATTGAGGAGTGATCGAGATATGGATCGACGAGAGCTTAGCCGACTGGTTCAAGACAGCAAGGCTCGTAACCTCATTGTTAAGGGTATGCAGAAAGAAGATGCAAATAAGGAAGGAGTGGAACGTCTTCTGCGTGGTAAAATGAATATTCCAAATGCTGCCGTCCGGGAAACCCGAGTGCTGTACCACCGAAACAATAAAATAGGATTATTGGCAGAAATGGAGACAACAGCAATGACGGCCGATGTGCTAAAGAATGGAAGAAAATTAGCGGGGACATCTATTTACATAGACAAAGACCTCAGCCAGCAACAACATGAAAATAAATTGGTTCTACTGCAGCTAAAAAAGGAGTTAACAGCTTTGAACAGCAGTCGTAAGATTTTCGTTAAAAACGACTCTATAAATGTATGTGGCAAGTGGATGAATTTTAACAGCAGCCGGTGCCTTTGCCATAAAGGAAAACCAGCAGTCCTGGAACTAAAGGAGATGTATGGTAGCATCGTAGACGAATCCTAGCTGTCTTACACTGCTCTTCTATCGAAGATTAAGGACCCAAAAAACTTAATATGAGTAATACCGCCAATCCAACCAAAACCACAGCATTATTAGATACAAACGATCCAGTAATAGCATCAAAAAACAAAAATATTGAGTCTTGTAATAAGTATGTATGTTTAAAGGTTGTCTCATATAATATTCATGGTCTAGAGAATAAGTGTATGTTCCCAATGTTCTTTGATTATGTGAGCTCGTTTGATATTTTTGTACTGATTGAAACCCATGTTGTCATTGAAAATAGCGCTAGATTTGACAAAATGTTTAGTAATTTTACTACTTATTGGAAGCCAGCGGAGAGAAGAACAAGATTTGGAAGAGCGAGTGGAGGCATTTTAGTCGGCGTCAAAAAAACCTTTCTAAGTTTGGAGTTTCGCATGAAATGTTAGAAGTAAATGGAGTACAAATCCTTAAAGTACACTCTCAGCACTTAGATTTCGGTATTGTACCATTGTATTTGAGAGGTACCAATTGGGCTGAAGAGTTCTCTGTCATCGAAATCGCTTTTGCGGAATCCTGGATCAGAAACCCAATAATAATAGGAGATCTCAATGTACGGCTAGGAGAAATGCAGCAGTGTTCTGCACCCATGGAGTCAGCGGCATGTGTAATAAATACAAACGGAAGAAAGGCAAAAGATAAAGTAGTCAACCAAAAGGGCAAAAGATTTCTGGAATTCTGTAACGATAATGGTCTAACCATATTAAATGGATTAACAAACGGAGATGCAGAAGGAAGTCATACTTTTGTGAGCACAGTTGGAAACTCCACCAATGATATATCGGCGGTGCACTGTGACCTGCTTCCGCATGTAGAGGATTTCAATGTTGAGAGTAAAATTTGGTCAGATCATCTCCCAATAATTCTTAAAATAAGTGTCAATTTGGCTGAGACGTCACCTCAGTTGAACTTATTACCAAAGCTTAAATGGCACCCAAGGCATAAAGATAGATATAAGGACAATGTTTTAAAGGGGCTAAATTGTGCATTAGCAATAGAAGGCATAAAAACGCTCTCAGATATGCAGTCAATTATTGTAAATGCTGCAATAAAACATACGACTAAGCCTGCCCAAGCCCAATCGAAAAGCCAATGGTTTGATACCGAATGCAGTCTCCTAAGAGAAAGCACTTTCCTGCTTCTGAACAAATTCAGACAGTCTGACAGGGAGACTGATCGAGAGCAATACATAGCTAGCGCAAAAAAGTACAAAAAGCTCTGTAGCAAGAAAAAGGCGAATTATTTGGCAGATCTGGAAAAAAGACTGGATACGATAAACGACAGCAAGCAGTGGTGGAGACTAGCACGACAACTAAAAAATAGCACCTTTCATATCGGAAGCAGTATCAATTCTGATGTCTTTGAGGAATACTTTAAAAAACTACTAAACCCGGAGGTACAAGGGTGCAACATGCAATATGCAAGAAACCTAATTCAAAATGAGATACTCGACAATGAAATCACAATGTCTGAGGTACTTAATGTCCTGAGCAAAGCAAAGGAAAACAAAGCCCCCGGAGAGGATCGGATACCTTACGAATTTTTCATCAATGCTCCAGTTAAATTCTTGGAATCATTGACAGAAATTTTTAATAGCACGTTCAACATGGAAATTACAGAAAACTGCTGCTCAAACAATATTGTGTTCCCAATCTTTAAAAAGGGCGACCCCAACCTACCATCAAATTATCGAGGAATTTCTTTTGGTAACTGTATCGCTAAGATTCTTATGGGCATCTTAAACAATAGACTTACAGGATGGGTAAGCCATTATAATAGGATGAAGGAGTATCAAGCAGGATTCAGAAAGAACTATTCTACTGTGGATAATATATACAATCTGTCTGCAATAATAAACCTGAAGCTGCAAGAGTCGAAAAAGGTATATGGGTTTTTCGTAGATTTCAAGGCAGCGTTTGATAAAGTACCAAGGAATCTCCTTTGGTATAAGCTGCATAAAATGGGAGTCTCTTCAAAATTTGTCAACTTCTTGGAAAGAGTATACGGTCAAACGAAAGCGGCGGTTTGGACGGGTGACCTGTTGTCGAGCTATTTTGAGACCAAAGTTGGAGTACGACAAGGATGTATACTTTCCCCCCTGTTGTTTGCGCTTTATCTAGAAGATCTGCACGATAGTCTGCAAGGAGGCATTTGTGTGGGAGGATTAAACATTCGCCTGCTCCTTTATGCGGATGACATCGTCATCCTAGCCGATAAGGTAGATGTGCTGCAAAATATGATTGACAAATTGGAGAAATATTGCGACAAATGGGGAATGGAAGTCAATCTAGTGAAGTCTGAGATAATGGTCTTTAGAAAGGGTGGCAGACTGGCCGCGGCAGAAAAATGGACCTATAAAGAAAATGCTATAAAAATTGCCACAGAATATAAGTATCTTGGAGTAACCTTCACGCCCACCCTCACTTTTAAAGAGCATGTAGTTAGAAGAAACGCGGAGGCGAAATCCAGCATCAACTACATATGGAACTCCTTCTTGGCAAAGCCAAATGTAAGCATAAGAGCTAAATGGAAGCTGTTCAACGCTGTATGCAGAGCAGTTCAGTCTTATGCCGCACAGGTATGGGGATACAGCTATTTTGAAGTGGTGGATAATCTGCAGACATTTTTCTTGAAGAAAATCCTAAGGCTACCTCCGAATGCCCCCGGGTACGCCCTAGCCTTGGAGACGTGCGTGGATGATGCGCACTACTATACCTTAGATTTACACCTTGGGTACGTAGGGAAAACACTATTTTTCTATGGCGAGAGTCGACTGCCGCACATCCTTACATCCGAAATTATAAGAAGAAACGTTTTTTGGGTACAAGAGCTGGATAATATATGCGCTCCTCTCGATATCAACTGGAAAGAAAGTCTAAGATCTGTGGAAGAATGGAATACGATGAGAATCACAATTGTGGAAGCCCTTAGACAAAAGGCGCATGCGGAACGGGTGACGAGGAAAGGGTCCAGCCAAACAAGGATCTACAGATACCTCGACCATACAGCTGCCCTAAAACTGCAACACCTGGCAACCAGCAACATCTCATGGGTGATGAAAGCGCGGCTTGATCTGATTACGTTGTCATCAAATACGTACAACAGATCGGTGCACATGCCTTGTCCACTTTGTAACACCGGAGAAAATGAGGATATAACTCACTTTTTGGGAAGATGTCCCAGCCTTAAAGACCACAGATGGGCGACCCTGGGTAAACCATATTTTTCAAATCAGGAACTACATGACATCCTAGACGATAGACACAACTATTACTGGGAGGGACTGGTACTCCTCATAAAAAAGCTTTGCTTTATAGAAAAGATATTTTGGAAATTCTATAGGGTACAGCTATAACAACGAGAAAATAAAAAAACAACAGTAAGTCGCAAGCGCATTAGTCAAAGCCCGTACTGCTGAACGGTCTGATATCTTGGGACGACCAGGGAAGTCAGGCGTAGTAAGCGGGTGCGGGGTGAGGCAAAATGTGCTTGGCCGACGGACGGTTCGTGCAACCAAGTCGGTTACTTTAGTTTTATTTTTATACACATATGTATGTAACATTTAAGTTGTTCAAAATGAGACTGTTTCATCTTACATTAAATAATATTTGAGTTTGTAAACATTCATTGAATAAAGAATTATTATTATATATTATATAAAATAAGTTTATGCCAATGATTTTAAGGACTTTTTTCTTTTTTTTTTTTTTTTTTTTTTCTTTTCATTTTACATTTTTGAATTAGTCAATCACTTATTTACACTTTTGCAGGCCTAATGTTTGCGGCCTGTAACATCCATAACGCTACCATAACTATTTGTACAGGCTCTTGTTAATTCTTAAGCTCTCTGAATAAATTAGTTCTTACCTCATTTATTGTAGCAAGATCGTGTCCTCTCTGTGGAAAATTAGCTTGGAGTTGCGTTTCGGTCCAAGTGTCCGGTTTTTTACACACACCCATCCTAGATTATATGTTCTCTGGTCAGGAAAATTCTCCTGATTCTACATTATGGCGCCCAAAATGGGGCTGTGTGTGAAAATCGGAAAATTTTGGAAAATTTAAAGTGCCTCTCCACGTACCAGGCTTGTCATTGACATTGCAGAAACGGGATTTTTGTCGATATCGCCGTCTCTCTGCAGTGGAATTCGCATAGTTTGCAGGAAACTATTGGATATTCTTGTTGTGCTGCTGCCCGGCCGGTGGAGAACTCAACTAAGCCTGGTGGAAATAGCTGGAACGGGACCATTAAGTGGATGTCGCCGTCTCTCTGCAAGTAAGCTGAAACCCTATCACTCTGCTCGCCGCCCCAAGCGAGCCATTGGAGAACCAAGCGTTCTAGATTGGAAAATATCGAATTTTTATCATTTGGTATTGCTCAGCCAGTCACCAACATTGCCAAGCGAGACTTTGGAAAGGTCTCGCCAAGTCCTTCACTTTGGGTGTGAACAGTTATCCGCGTGACCTATTGGAAGATCCTGCAATTTGTCGCTGCATCGAACCATTCGTTGGAAGGTTCCGCAAGTGTTCGTCACACTTCTCGCCTCACCATTTGTCGTTGGCACAGCAACAGCCAAACGTCTTTGCAATTGCTGCTGTGGCCAACCCATTGTTGTTGTTCGCGCCGTTAGAATTCGTCGCTCTTCATTCTCGCTCATTCTTGCTGCCGCAGCCTGCTGACTACCTCTGCTCGCTACAACTTCGCTGCTGCTGCTAGCAGATCTCTTGCCACTCTCACATTGGTGAGCACGACATTGCCAGATCGGAGCTTTGGCTTGTTTATATTTGTGAAATTTTCTAATAAATTAATTTGTTGCAAGCACACACACAATGGCTGCGTTCGAAGAATTGCCACGCAAGCTCACAAATATCTTTCGAAATATTTCTGTTGATGAGGATGGCAATGAACATAAATTGTCCAGCCCCGAATTGCATTTGCGCATGGATATGTTGGAAAATTATTACAAAGAAGCGTCGGCGGTGCAAACTGAAATTGAAAAAACAGTTCCAGAGGACGATGGTCGTGCAGGTCTTGACGATGCATTTGTGAGTGCCAAAGTATCCATCGAAGAACAACTTAGACTCGATCGACACAGCACACTAAACTGAACACCAACCAGCACACGAAACAGCACACCAACCAGCCCATCAACACAGCCTCGTCCTATGCCACCCTCAACTCATCCCAGACTGACCCCTCCTGTTTTTAATGGAAAGAGGTCAGAATACAAGAATTTTATAACGTGGTTTAACCAAATCATCGACCGTGAAGAAACGTTGTCAGAGATTGAGAAGTTTAACCACCTGTTAAACTGCCTAGAGGGTTTTGCTTTAGACGCTGTTAAAGCATTTCAAGTGACCAACAAAAACTTCCCCAACGCCATTGCTCGCCTTAATCAGCGCTATGACAACATTACGCTCACATTTTTAGACACTATCGAGTCGAGAAAACTGATGGAAATCAACTACGTGGTCTGATTGACAAGGCCACTGCTAACTATTCATCGCTGTCATCCCTAGGCACAGGATCGGATATGGCACAAGGCATGCTGATATACATCATAATGGAAAAATGTAATCAGCAGACTCGAAATAAGAGAAACGATGCTATTAATTTGCGTTCGCTGCCCAACTGGGCACAGTGCTTTAGTGTATTGGAACGTCATTGTCAGTTTTTGCAGTCTAGACTCATCAGGGGCATACAAATAAGGCAGAGCGCTCCTCGATTCATGCTCGCAGGTAAATTTTATGACTGACCATTTTGCTCAACGTCTTTTTCTCCGCCGAGATAATAGTAATTTAGAGATCCGCAGTATTGGGGAATCAGCTACCAATATCAACACGTGCACTTCTACTCAAGTCAAGTCTCGGGAGTCACCATTTGCGGTAACGCTGCAGTTCTGCATAACGGAAATAGACACATCTGGGTGTGGGACTTGCCAGCGAATACTCCACTGGCAGGTGATCACTTTCATCGTACGGGACGCATTGATCTTTTGCTTGGTACAGAGGCATTTTTTGAGTGTCTTGCTGTTGGACAAGTCAAGCTTGGAGATAATTTGCCAGTCTTACAGAAGACACTGTTTGGATGGGTCGTGTCAGGCCGCTATCAACAGCAACAGCAACGGGACTCGTCACTATGTTTGCTGTCATTAGAAGAGTCAATTGACAAGAATCTTCAACTACTTTGGAATGTGAAGGCTGTAGATAATTCAAAGAAGTCGCTTCAACCAGAACATCGTATGTGTAAAAAAAAATGTATTCAAGGAAAACTCATCAATTGGACAATGGACGAATCTTCTTTAATCTTACATCTTCCCAGCTGCTTGGGAAATTCGAAAGATATTGCTCGTCAATATGAACTTTTTATGAAGGAATATGAGGATCTCGGTCACATGACATTAGTGACTGATCCTAGATATGTGAACCACACTTTTATATACCTCATCATTGTGTTTTTAAGCCCACTAGCTTATCAACGAGATTACTTTTCGACGGCTCATGTACCACATCATCGCAGCACTCACTAAATGAGATACTTGGCACCGCTCATCATTGTCTCAAAAATCATTATGCAGGAGCTTTGTTTGCTAAAGCTTGCATGGGATGAGCTCTTATCGCAATCTCTTCAAGACGCATGGGCAAGGTGCCTATCATCACTCAACTCATTGTCATCTATTTCTGATCCTCGCTATTGTCTACAAGCCGAAATTGTGGACATCCAACTGCACGCCTTTTGTGATGCCTCGATACGCGCCTATGGTTGCTGGGTTTATGTGCGTTCAACAGACTCTCTGGGCCATGCTAATGTGCAATTGCTAACTGCCAAGTCCAGAGTTACGCCAGTCATGAAGATGACCCTTCCTAGTCTTGAGTTGAGTGGAGCTGAACTGATGAGTAAGTTGCAAGCAAAAATTAAGGACAAATTCATCGGAAAGCCGCATAGCGCATATTTTTGGTCTGATTCGCAGATTGTGTTGCAGTGGCTGCAACAAAACTGAATTATATTGTCAACATTTGTCGGAAATAGAGTTTCCACTATCCAAGACCACACTTCTGATGGTCGTTGGAATTAAGTACCCTCAGAAAGCAGCCCTGCTGATATTGTGTCCCGAGGTTGCACATCAGATGAACTTCAGCATTCAATTTGGTTTCCTGGCCCTGCTTTTCTTCGCGACTCCGAATATCTATTAACATGGAAGTCATCGATACTGAAAAGAGGAAGTCTACTTTTGCTGTCACCATCGAAGCAAACTATATTCTGGAGGTTCTTGACTGAATCAGTTCGTACAATCGCTTGCTTCGGATCATAGCGTACATGTTCAGATTTTACAGAATAGTCACCAAGAATTGCACATTTAAAACGTCCTCTCCATCGCCAGAAGAACTTCACCACGCATTGGATTCCTTCGCTTGGAATATACAACGGCATCACTTTAGAGAAGATCTTCACTTGCTACAAACACAAAGGGATTTACGAAGCAGCCTGAAATTTCTCAGCCCTTTTCAGGATGATTCGTCTGGTTTCGGGCTCATCAGAGTTGGCAGTAGACTGGAACACGCCAATTTGCCATTTCGTCAATCCACTGCTTCTACATCCACTGCTTCTACCCATCCACTGCTTCTACCCAGCAACTCAAACTTTGTTCGAAATTACGCACGCCATCTTCACGTTCGGAACTATCACGCCGGACCAAAGGCATTGGTCGGATTGCTTCGGCTGCAGATCTGGGTCGTTAACGCTAGAGCCTTGGCGCGGAGCATTGTGAGATTCTGTGTGCATTGCGTAAGATACCGTCCAGTTCTTCTTCGTCAAGTCATGGGGCCCCTGCCACCTGAGCGTCTCACAACCGACAAACCATTTCGAAACATTAGTGTGGATTTCTGTGGTCCTGTGAATACCTACTAGCGCATCCGAGGAAGAGGTCCCACGAAATCCTATACTGCAATTTTCGTATGAAATCGTTTCAGATCTGTCAACAAACAAGTTTCCGCAGGCCTTAAAACGCATGGTTGCTCGTCGGGGACCAGTATCACAAATCCATTGTGATAACGCCACAAATTTTGTTGGGGCATCCAACAAATTAACAGAGCTGAAGAACTTCATGTTTAAATCTGCAACCCAAGATGCCATTCAATCGTATTATTTGTACGGATGTTTCTCGGCCGAGGTACAGGTCTCAGTCTCGCCAAGGTCTCCCACAGCAAAATTTATTTTGTTGCTGGGACGCTGAGACACAGGAATGGTTATCAACCTCCCTTTTCCCGATCACAGCCACAACAGCGGGGCCTCTGCACCGCTCCGCTACCTAGCCTACCCGCCGACCACTCCCTCTACCAGCCACCAACCGCCCAATTTCCCCCAGCCTTTTGCCAATATGTCGCCGCGGAAAACCCAAAGGCGACGCACTGGAAAAAATGCCAAAGTGTTTCCACAATCACGCCGCACACTCAGAGTTCCTTCTCGAAAACGTGTGAGGTGGGATTGTTGATCCTTGGTGGATATGGGGCGCCGGTCCGGAGAGCTCGTCGACGCGGTAGCGTTTCCACCCGAATGATCAAATCTTCGATTTTTTTCTTCAACACAAGTAACACATTTTATTCATTTGTTTCTCCCTTATTTCCCTAACCGCACTTTCCTACGATCCTCCCTACTCCTTCTGTCCTAACGAAGCCCTAAAGCCAGCTCACCCGTTTTTCTCTCAGATATTTCCGCATTGCTCGATCCTTCCGCTGCACTTCTCCTTGTATTTGTTTCCTTTAGGGATTTTTCGATGATTTTTATTTCCTTGCTCTCACTTCACGTCCGTCTGCTCTGGGAACCCTAGATAGCCCAGAAAACTTTGGTTTTTTGAATTTGGTCAATTATTTCGGTTGTTACAGTGGTTCAAAGTTGAACAATTTTTTAAACTGCTGAATTTTTAATTTTTTTGGTTACAAATGTCAACTTTGTGAACCTATAAAAACCAAACGGTAATACCGATTTGAATTTGGTTGATTTTTTTTGAAAAGATGCATTAATTCTTAATGTGAATACATTAATAAACAGTATTATTTCAAAGTAGAATGTTCCACATTCACGTTTTAGGTGTACACTATTTTTGGTTGAGTTTTCAACATCAATTTCACCCGATTTCAGTTGTTTCCGAACAAACGTCTTTATATTAGTCTATTTATTAATGTATTGTAAAAGTTGCAGCTGCCGAAACCTGCCGGATTAAACGTTACAGTGATATATGCGATTTAATATGTAGATAAATAATATTTGGGAAGAAGAAGAACAAAAAAGTGTTGCAGGTAAAATGATTTTATAGCGTATTTTGTGATTTACTGAGATAGGTAGCACATAATATAGGTAGTTACAATTGGCCTTTTCTGATTTT
>JAEIFV010001465.1:0-46743 GCA_018904265.1 Lordiphosa collinella
AAAAGTTTTCCTCACTCGAAATTGTTTTTCGACCGATCGTTCCTATGGGAGCTAAATGCTATAGTCATCAGATTTCGACCAAACTTTGTAGAATTGTGCAAAAGTATATAAAATAAGTGTATGCCAATGATAAGGACGTTTTTATTAAAAACAAAAAAGTTTTTCTCACTAGAACTAGTTTTTCGACCGATCGTTCCTATGGCAGCTATATGCTATAGTCAAGCGATTTCGACCAAACTTTGTAACGCATTGAAGGAAGCATCTCTGACCACATAAAGTATATATATTCTTGATCAGCATGACGAGCTGAGTTCATTTAGCCTTGTCCGTCTGTCCGTCCGTCCGTCTGTCTGTTTCTATGCTATCTCCTCCGTCAGTTTTAAAGCTATCCTCACCAAACTTTGCACAAAGTATTTTGGTACAAATACGCTGCACATTTGTCGGAACCGGCCGGATCGGATCTATAGAGAGAAAAACTTTCTTTTTGTTTTTAATGAAAACGTCCTCCAATGTACATTCTTATTTTACTACCTTTTCCAATTTCACAAAGTTTGTATCGGATGACTATAGCATATAGCTGCCATAGGAAGATCGGTCGAAAACTAGTCTTAGAAAACCTTTTTTTTTAATGAAAACGTCCTTATCAGTGCTACTTATTTTTTTTTTTACTAAGTTTGGTCGAAGTCGGATGACTATAGCATATAGCTCCCATTGGAACGATCGGTCGAAAAACTAGTCTTAGTAAGAAAAACTTTTTGTTTTTAATGAAAACGTCCTAATCATTGGCATACACTTATTTTATATACTTTTACACAATTTTACGAAGTTTGGTCGATATCGGATGACTATAGCATATAGCTCCCATAGGAACGATAGGTCGAAAAACTAGTTCGGGTGAGGAAAACTTTTTTGTTTCTAATGAAAACGTCCTTTTTATTGGCATGTTCTTATTATATATACCTTAACACATTTCTACAAAGTTTTATCAAAATCGGATGACTATAGCATATAGCTGCAGTATGAATGATCGGTCGAAAAAGAAGTTCTAGTGAGAAAAACTTTTTGTTTTAAATGGGATCGCCTCCAAATTTCGTAAAAAAAGTGTATTATGCTTTTCCATGATTTCACCAAGTTTGGTCGAAATCAGACATTTATATAGTAGAGATCCCATAGAAAAGTAAGGCCCAAAAAGTAGTATTAGTTAGAAAAACTTTTTTGTTTTCAATGGAAGCTGCAAGGGTATACAAAACTTCGGCCGAGCCGAAGTTAACTTTCCCCTAACCAAACCTTGAACCAAATTACTGTAAATATAAAAGCTGCAACTAAACCTGTTCCATACCTAAAATTTCGGTTATACTTAGATATGAAATAATTTGACTGCAGGTCTATCGACTTCTGTCTTCTGATCGGTTTTGGGATCGGCAGGAAAGTTTAATAAAACATCTAAACAAAACTTCAAGACAACTTATGGAATCACCAGCCATAATAGCCTATTTTTTAAAATCATTGACTTTTAAGCTTATTAAAGGATTCACCAAACAAGAGCTTAACAATTTTTCATATCTACGAAATGGAACTTTACTTTAAAGTAAATTATATCTGGTATATTTCATGCGATATCCATACGACTTGTTTAGTTTTTAGGTCGAAAGCGATTTGTATAACACATAAGATTAAATTAATTACTAAGCAAACTTATTGTCTATTTTAATTATTAACTGGGGTGACACAGAAACCTCTTCCAATCACATTGTAACCGAAAACCAATTCTTAGGTGCCACAAAAATTTCTTTAGGCTGGATTCAAACTTCTCGTGTTTTGGGAGGAGATTTAGCTAAATTCATCACGAAAACAGTTTTGATAAGCAAAATTAAGTTTGGAAATGTTAACAACATTGTTTTTCTGAATAAGTTGCATCAAGAGAATATCATATTTCTTTTGTTTAAATATTAAAATTAGCATTTCAATAATAATTCGCAAAACCAACCGAAGGCTGCCATATCAGCCAAAACAGACCTTCCACTGGCGCCATCTGCCTGCCTCAGTAGCGCCACATGCGAAATTTGTCAAGAACAAACGAGCCAAGTGTTGCTTAATGATTGGCGATAAAATATTTTTAAATTTTTCAATTTAATTTTGGATAACACGACTTTAATTTAAATTTTAATATAAGCATAAATCACACAACTTATACCACAACTAACAGATTTCAACTTAACATCAATTTAATTCAAAACTAAAATAATGAAAATTTTGCTTGTGCGTGATGCAACCCTGTTCGGTTAGATGGACAACTATCTTCGACCCGATTGGACCAGTTCTCTTTCCCACTTAGAAAATCAAATCTCTCGAAGTGCTGTGGCACAGCCGGATTTTTTGAGAGATTTGCAAACCAACCGACGGCAAAATCTCTAGAGATTTCTGTGTCACCCCCGTAATATTGTGTAAAATATAGGCCGAACCAAGGCTCGGACCAAAACCTTCGTCCAAAAACCTTGAACCTCAAATTTCAGAACCTCAACCATTGGTATATTGTGGTTCGAGCCCGGGAACCGACATTCCGAAACAATTTGTTGGGCTTGCGCCCTGATTTTAAGTACTACTTTTTGATTCACTAATGCAATGGGGTTGATTTAAGGACTTTTGGAATAAATGGATTAGACTTTACTCTAAAACGAGAATAGTAAGTTCGTTTAAAGAATTTGCTCTGACTTGAGTATATTCCGACCTGTAAGTGCTATCAATAATATTTTAAACTAGTTCAAAAAGTGAATCTATATTCCAGTATTTGGTATAATTGACATCGTTTGTACTTGACTGAAGTATAAAATACTGAGCTTTTGTATACGTTGTAGACTCTTGGACCATAATAATTCATTGCAAGTGTATAATCAATTCAGTTCTGGTCTACTTAAACTTATGTAATAGATTAGTCAGACCTGCTGGTTGGTTAGACAAGTCATTTTCAGAACAGTTAACCAGCTGCAGCTTAGCCATGACAATACTTCGTATAAACCTTCTGTTGCTGTTCTCGAGTCTTACCGTTGCTTCTTCAATGCGCACTGAAATGCATTATCATCGCTACATGCTGTCCGATTATAGACCTCAGCACAATCCTCGCACTCAACTGGACTACAGACGTCATCGTGCTCCTGTTTATCCTCCTGTAAATAGCTTAAAGATCACAGGCAGCACCAGCGAGCCCATGGTTGAAATGTCCGGAAATGGCACAAAGACGCCACTACATAATCTTCTCGTTCGTGTCTACCAAAATAGCACATTTCTCTGCATAGGTACATTGATCACCGATCAACTCATCATTTCGGCCGCCACGTGCTTCAAAAATGTGAGCTTGATTGGGCTAAGTGTTAAGACGGCATCGGACAAGATCATTGATGTGGTGACCAAAAATAAAAGCGATAGCAATCTGCCGGTTGGGGAATCACTGCTGACTCTATTATCATTAACCTCGCCCATGGACACTCAGAACCTAACCATGAACGGCAGCAAAGCCGAGCTGTGTCCGTCGCCTCTAAGACCCACGGGCATTCTCGTGGAGCTGCCCACCTACATACGCAGTCGTCGCAGTGTTCACAATCAAATAACCGATGTGTTGCCTTTGGCGGAGTGTCGGAAGCGTTTCGATGATCCATCTGGCAAGCTAGTTACTGAAACCATGATATGTGTGAGGAATAAAAAGAATACGGGCTCTTGCCAGCCCACTCATGGTAACCCGCTCGTGCATGAGGGCAAGATCTGTGGCGTCAATGTAATGGGTCACAATTGCCCCAAACGTATTGGGGTGGACCTCTACGCCAGCGTGTATAGCTCAGTTGACTATGAACGTAATCAAATCGACGACATACGAAAATCCAGACTCGAGGATTTCATATTGTAAAGCAAGAAACCATTTGTAAGTTGGGGAATAAAAAAGTATGCGAGGATCAAATCATTTTTGCAAGGGCAAAATCAAGAGTAACTAGCCGAATTGTCAAAAGCGAATTTAGGTTTTTGGTGTGAAAATTTAAGGAAATGAATATGCGTGCTATTTCAGGATCGTGTCGTGGGTTAAAAACGGAGGCCGGAAGACCGAGTCTTCCCCAATCCAATTCTGAGACCAAACCAAACATGCAGACATTTTCACCCGGAGCCTTACCGAAGGGTGGAAGTAGCAAAAGCTGATGCTCATCCCCAAACCACCAAGGTGGTCGGGATAGCCTCAAGGTCCACCGAGGACCCACGCTGGACACCCGGACGTACTCAAGTTGTTGTCTGTACGTACACGAGCGATGTATCCGAAGGGATATGGGCGCGTAAGAGCAGCAGCAGCATATTCCAATCCGATCAATTCAGATCCCCCAGAATGTGAGATCCATTTATAGCTTGATCCAAATACAATACAATTTTTTACCTAGTTGAGTTAAAAATGTTCTCAAGAACGGAACTTTCAACTCAAATCAAGTGTTTGCATAACTACATTTATTAAACAAGAAAGATAGTCGGTGAAGCCCGAATATAACACACTCTGTACCCGTGAAGTGCTGCCCATCACCGTTGCGACCGGTGCTGCCCATAATTGTTTGTTTTCCTTATAACTCGAATATCGTTCATCATTCAGAGGATCGATAAAGATTCCCGAATACTAAATATGTCCAGAAGGTTCGAGCCTTCTATCTATAAAACTGTGGGAGATATGAAGTATTTTCGATATTGCGGGGGCGGGAAGGTGCGAAACTTGATATGCCTGCAAGTATAAGAAACATATGTCCCATACATGTCAAACGTTTATATCTTAGATCTGTTTGTTCATACGGGCAGACAGACGGACACTTTTGCACAAACTTAATATACTCTGTGTACTTTGCGATGAATCAAAAGCTATAGCTGGGGACACTTGTTTACCTGCACGGCTTATCAAAGGAACGCTGACTATACAGAAGTCAGCCGCAGTGGGAAGTTGCCACATGCATAAGAACGCAGCGCCGCCAAGTCCTGCTAACAATCCAAGTCACAACAAAGTGAATCGCAAATGAAGTCAAGGCTTTAACTTTATCTCTAATCCTAGCATAAATTATTTTACATGTAGATTTTGTCAACCTGTGGCATCATACAGGTCAGTTAAGTAATTAGGCCTCTTCCTGTACTCTCTTGCATTTTTTTATACGTTGCCGCTCCCAAACTCCATTTTCTTGCTGGAGTTGAAAAATTCGTTTATTCTAAACATTTTGTGGCAGCAAATAATAAAATAAACCAATCAAATGTTGGAGCCAGCTGTTTGTATAGCTATAACATATATCGATAATTCCATCGGCACTGAACTCGCGGTTAACTTTAACCAGTGCTCAAGCCTGTTCCTCCGGTTAATTCGGTTAAACTGCCTGTCAAGTTGACTAACCGCACATTGAGAAATCGGGCTGCCTGCAAGTTTAAAAAGTTTTTTTTTTGTCCCATACACGTCCATCCTCTATCTCTTACCATTTCTGAGATCTGTTTGTTCATACGTACAGACGGACAGACAGATTATATATACTTTATAGGGTCGTAAATGCTTCCTTCTGGCTGATACATACTTTTGCACAAACTTTATATACTCTGAGTACCTCTGGTATAGAGTATAAAAACAAAGGTGTCAGCACTTTAAAATCAAAGACCCGCACAGTTGATTTTAAAAGTCCAACTTTTTGTTTTGTACGTTTAAATTGGAAAAATCAAAAAATAAAAGTTTTTCATTCAACAAAAGTGCCAGCATTTCGAAATCAAAGGCTCGCACTTATAATTTTAAAATTTGTACAACAAATAAGCCAACATTTTTGATTTTATTTTAAACAAAAGTCGAAATCAGAAAGCAAAGATATGTTGATTTTTACAGTACTTTTGAAATCAAAATTTTAAGATCAAAATAAAAATAGTAAAACATTTTTTAAAATCAAAGATAAAAATGGTTGATTTTTGATTTTTTTGATTTTAGTCAAAGTGATTGTTAGCTTTACATCCAAAGGTGCTAAAAGATCGAGATTTAATTATAGTTCAATAATCATCCAGAAAACTAAACAGAGAATACATATGAACATAAACAGTAGCTGTGGCTGTGTAGACGGCCGTTTCGGCTGCCGCCATGGCAATAAAGATAAAGAATAAATGAATCAAAAAATTCGAGCACAATTTAATGCCAATGCAGGATTACTTGGGGCATGTTCGAGATTAATTTGCTCCCAGAAAGATTCCTCTATTTCTCCTTTTTTCCTCCATTTTCCAAAGGACACCCACCAACTCCAGTTTTGGTATATTTTAAACTTATGAAAAAGCAAAGAAATATACAAATTATTGTAGACTTGTTGTCTGGGACTCAAACTCACATCCTTGCATATTGCACTGAACACGAATGGCATGGCATCTTATCGCACAGCACCATATGACATGATTGTTGTCCTTTTCCGCTACTGTTCCTAATTTATGAATTTTGTGATCTCGAAAGGGATTGAAGTAAGCACACTTGGAATGAAACAAGCTCGAAAGGATTGCGCCAATCTTTAAAAGATTGAATTGAGAATATCCCGTAAATCGAGATTGAATTTTTAAATTTCTGGGAAAATATTACATAGTATTTTAGATAAGGATGAATCACCTTATGCTGATTATTCAATCCGAATTTCAAATTTTCAGGGTGAATTTTTATTTTTTTTTAGTGTAAGTATATGTACCTAATTAACTCTATGAGTAACGGGAATTAGTTTAATGAATTCTAACTTTGGCATAATAATCGCCACCGCAAAGCCTAGCAAATCTCGATTGTCTCCGCTTAGTAACGTTACCGATTTTGTCATGACAACATTGAAGGTCTTGATCTTGCTGATTTTAGCTTGGCTCAGCCACATTGACGCCGGCCGAGATGACCAAGAGACCCACAAAAAAGGGGATTCAGGCTCAGGCAACAAGCATAAGCTTCGATATAAACTAGGCGACTGGCGTCCACATTTTGGCTACCACCCTGGTCACATGGCCAGCGAACATCTTTTGCGTTATAAACAGTTAAATCTGACTAGACCCACTAAAACTTTAGTAGGAACGTCACTCCTCGAAAAACCGCTGGACCACTATGTGGTGCGCTTGCTCTTAAATGGAAAGCTCATCTGCAGTGGCATAATTGTCAGTAAGGTGCAAGTGCTCACGGCAAGCAACTGCATGTTGAATAAGTCTCTGTTGGATCTGGAAGTGAAATTGTTCGATAACTCCATCAACAAAGTGACTGGGCAAAGTCATGCCCAAGGTTATGCAGCAGGCAAAGGCCAGGAGTTGCTGACGCTGCTTAAACTGAAGAATGAACTGGGCAGCCAGTTCTCGGGCCCACCATCCATTTGTTTACAGCGTCTCAAGGCGGCCGAAAGTGTGCTGCTCTGGACTTGGAATCAAGGTAGAACCCACCTAAAGAAAAGGCGTGCGGATCTAGTATTGGATGAGAACTGCAAGCGCATCTTCAAAGATTCCAATGGGTTGGTTTTCAACAATTCGACCAGCTGCCTGAAGAACGCCCGCGGGTCGCGCAATTGTGAGCCAAGCTTTGGACTACCCTATGTGTGGGGCAATAGCTTTTGTGGCATCAATGTGCTAGGACACAATTGCTCAAGAACCAGCACTGCCGATGTGTATGTGAGACTGCTGGACGAAAAACGTTACATCAGCCAGAAGCTGAACCAAGTGCGGTTGTCTGGCCTCGATGAGAATATATGGTGAATAGAAACATAAAACATTTCAAATCAAATGTCAAATATGACATTAAATTGTTCTGCCTCATTTCCGTTTGCTGGGAGGGCTGCTGGGCCATCAAATTAATGAAATATTCCGGCCAGTGACAAATCAAAAAGGAACAGAGAACAAACCTTACATTTGCAGGGGAGCTGGGATTTCTCGAAATGAAGTGGCGCGACTAAGGCAAAAACCTTTTGTATGGCAGCGATAATGTCATCAACTAAAGTACTCCGTCGGGCATAGTGAAAAGTTCTAGCACATAATGTGAGAGGCAGACTGCCGCTGGGGGCGGGGGCTGGTAGACAGATGTTGTGTAAACATCATTAAAAGAGATTTTTTCTTGTCCACACCAATAGAAACAAAAAATCGAAAGCCTTGGAAATTATTTCCATCCAAGTGGAGGGCCCCTTTGAAGAATAATTTTGGTTTAGGTAAGCAGCAACAAAAAATTATGTAGTTCGAATGACAGAGGAAAACAAGTAAGTGCACTGCATTCGAGTGCACCGACTACTAAGTACCCTCCAACCTGATGTTGTGTGCTTTCATTGAATTCCCAGTGACACCAAAGCAAGCGATGTACCATAATACAATAATTACAAGGCGGCCGCCGTCGTTGGGCTCTACTCCCAATAAGAACCACTATTTTTTACTTCTTTAAAAATTAACCAAGGTAGTTGGGGTGTTGTACAAGTGATTTTGAGTTTGAAACAGAACAAATCAACTCATATCAAAATTTTGCGTTATTACTGAAACTTTTAGGATACATTTGTAACGACCTCTTTTCGCGGCACGGATGTAGCTTGTATTATTTGATTCCGGGACACTTGGCTCTTCTGTTTGCTTTAATCGTTCACCCACCCAATGAGCAGACTGGTGATCGTGTGTATATATTCTAATTATTTATTACAATTTCTACTTGGTGCTGTTGTTTGTGGCCCTTCACGTTCGGGCTGTGTTGCTGGCGTGCCTCGGGCTTTCTGTGCCGGATGCAGTGCGTCAATCTGGTGGAATGGGGCTGGGCGACGATCTGGTTCGCCTTGACGCTTACCGTGGGAGCCGTCCCACAACTTGCTGCAAGACCTGCAACAAGCCTCTAATGTTCGATCACACTCGTGCGTCTACTTGGCTTGGTTGAAATCGTCGTCTTGGTTCGACACACTCGAAATGATCGCAAGCACATTGAGTCAGAACGAGTAAGCTCTTTGCTTCTTACGAGTACAAGCTTCGTACAATATGAACAAGCTTGTCATTACACGAGTCAAAATAAGCCATTTGCCAGCAATGACCAAGCCTTTTCGACACTCTACTCTTGTTTACTCGTAAGCGCCATAGAATATACTCGTTCGTACTTTGCTGGTTGACGGCGAGCTTCGACAAGCCTCTTATGCAATTGTTGTTGTCTTTTGAAAACTTCGAACAATAACATGCTACAAGAAGGAAAGAGAAAGCGTATGCAAAATACAAACGCAAAAAATAGGCCATCATGCTATCTCTTTTGCTCTCACAAATTGTTGTTTTTTGTGTGCTTGTGACGATTGTGCTCAAGCGTTGATCGTAACAGCTCGCAGCCGATCTTTGACTTCGGCAACAAGTACTCTTGGTGATTCGCGGCCGAAGCTAGGAGTAATCGCGAGTATTTGTACCGAACGAACTTTACTCGCGGCCGAAGCGCTGAGTCAACTTGAGTATGAGTAAGGGTAATACTCGACTCTGTCAAGCCTTGAGCGCTGAGCGATTGTACTCGTGGCGGCTCGTTGCAGTTCTCTGGTGCGTACCTTTGGGCAATATGGCTGTTCTCCACCGGATGCAGTACGTCGCTCGTGGGGGGATCGGGTCAGAGGCCTACCTGGTTCGACTTGATGCTTGTCGTGGCAGCCACCCCAGTGACCGGAAGCCGTTCCAAAGCTTTGCATGAACGCGCGTACCCGCGTGTGCCGTGCCTGTACCCTACCGGATGCATAGCATCAATCTCGTTTGAACTGGCCTGGGAGCCGATTCGTAAACTGCAGAACCTGTAGCTCACCTACCTTCTATTCGGAAACCGCACGGTGGGAGTCGGAACGGGCAAGCGACGGCGATATTCAGCCGGAAATCCCGTCCAGACTCAGATGCCGATTCGGAAACCGCACATCCGGAGCTGACCAAAGCCGATTCGGAAACCGCACAGTGGGAGTCGGACTAGGCAAGCGACGGACCTATTCAACTGGGAATCCCGTCCAGACACAGATGCCTATTCGGAAACCGCACATCCGGAGTCATCCAAGGCCGATTCGAAAGCCGCACCTTGGTCCCTTGGTGGCGAGGAGCGTCGTAGCCGATTCGGAAACCGCACTACGGGTGTCCCAGAGATCAGCTGGTAGTTAATACTAACTGGGTGATCTGCTGCTCCAAGGTGTTGACTTGACCGATGCCGCGCACTAAGTGAAGTGCAAGTGCATTTAGGCCATGATACAATAATTACAAGGTAGCGCACTTCGCAGCTTCGATATTCTCAGTCGGCCTTGGTTCGATGATTCAAAGGTGTAGTGTGGTATATCGAACTGCCATGGTCGCTTTCGATTTCCTGGTGTAGGCAGTAACTTTTATCGAAAGCTGTCAAAAATTTTAAAAATTGATTTTGTGGCCCTGGTTTTTGTGTGTGTTTCAGCCTTTGGGTTCGATAAATTCTCGCGCATGCGAAAAAGCACTTCCGGTTGCGCTACCTTGTAATTATTGTATCATGCTTTCAGGCTCTGCTTTTATAGGTTGCTGAGCGCTGTCGGCGTCGACTGCGCGGTCGATGAATTAATCGATAGGTCTATCGTCAGCTGTTGCTCGACTGCTGACAAGGCGGCTTATTCCCAGCTGTGGTTATGGCGCGCATCGGCCTCTGATTTGAATTGAAGTTTGAATTTAATTAACAATTCTAGGGAAATTATAATATAGGACTTCAGGTGACTTATTACTTCTAGGACTAACTAATAATAATTTTGTAATTTTTAGATATTCTAATGTTGCCAGCTCCTGGGGCGTCGCACATTAGGCAGTCAGATGAATGATTGATAAACAAAGACATTTCCGCCGAATGGCATCTCAGGCGCACGTTCGCGACCACTTGATTATTGATGCAACTGAAACTCGATAGAATCGCAAAAAATAGGTGGGGAAAATGTTTCTTTTATATATTTTTTTTACATTAAATATATGATGATCTGGAGCTCATGTGAGTTATTTTTTCATATCAATAAAATCAATATTTTAAGATCAAATTGATATTTTATATCATTTTGGGCATAATAAATAAAAACGAGAGCGTAAGTTGAAGTCGGTCCTGCCCGACTTCGATATACCCGTTTCTCAGGGCAATTAGTGTTTAATAGCCTTTCCCTATGTTAATTAACAGAGCATTAACATTAATGTGACCATTTCAACATTATGTGAGCAAAAAATGCATGTAGCGCGAAAAGTATGCAACGTTTTTTATAACCTTTATAACTCTGCCTTTTATTATACGATCTTTATGAAATTTTCAGAGATTGTAAATATTGGGCACATACATTACACTGCAAAATATGAGCTTGATCAGAATTGGCCCCTATTAAGGGTTATTTATGGAACAACACATCGAACAAATGGCCTCCACAGCTTTGCTGGCACATACGCACTCTTTTTTCCATTACCATTTTGCATAAATGTGGTTGAGAGAGTACACGACTAGGATCGTGTAATGCACCGTTTTTACTAACCCTAACCTCTCATCTGTCAAATTGTTTTTTTTTTTTGGGGCTGCCAACACTTTACTGCACAAATGGCGGCAAAATTCAAATCTTGAGTGAATTTTGGGACACCCTTTATATTTTATATAGGATACATCATGTTAATGCCATATAAGCCAGATGGCGCGCTCATTGAACTCTCGGAATGAGCTCGGACGCTTGTTATGATGACACAGCATACACTCCATCGTTCTGTTAGTTGAACGATTCCTCCCTATAGTGAAATTTTTCTCTGTGGCCATTGTTCGCACACTGGCGTCGCAATGCTTTCGACTTTGTCTTGGTGGTGTGAGCAAGTGGCCGGTGTGTCTCTTGTACGCACTGAGTCCCTCGACATGCTGTCCATGCTGATGTTCATCTCACGAGACATGGTTTTTTGCTTGGGCAGTGGATTCTGACGAATTCGATATTGCACGGGTTTAATGGCTTGTGGCGTTCCCACAGCGCGGACTTTTTCGCGCGCTTTTTTATTCCATCAGCATCCTGAAATAACTTCACGGTATACACAAAGTTTCGGGTGATTTCTAGTGGGCGCAACATCCGAAAGATTTCACCTTTTTCGTAGCCGCATTAAGGCAGGCCAATTACTTTTAATGCAGCGTAAATGTCTCTTGTCAAATTAACCAGCACATATAGAAATGAAATTGATGTTATTTTGTTTCTGTGTAAGTGAGACGGCTTTTGTAACTTCTGTTACATGAGAGCATTCCATTGAATTCTGATGTCGCTGAAAATGGAAATATGCGACTCCACCTTAATAGCTCTCCTTCTGCGTATGCTGTTAATCTCTTCAGAAAGCTGTCTTACTGTCTCGTAATCTATCCATAGGTACTTCCATATCGTCTTGCATTGGGCATTTCCTTTTTTTTGGTATATCATTTTAGCTGCTTGTGTTGCATTACTGTTGACAGCAAACAGTAACTTCACTTCGCATTGACTGCTTTTTGCATAATCCTAGCAGCCTTGAGGGCCTCGATTGTTGGTATTAAGGACACCGTTATTGGAACATTTTGACTTTCTGCAAATTAATTTCCCTTTGCGTTCAAAACTAAAAACGAACGATTATTGACAAGTCATCGGAGTAGATCTCGCAATTTACTTTCATATCCTTTACATGTTGATGCCATGCTCCGGCAACAAGGCATTAATCGATTGTTGATGAGGATGGAGCTCTAATAACCGAGACTGTCAAATTAAAAGACACGCAAATATCTATTAACTTCTTACACATCATATCAATAATCGTGTCCTTGGCTGCTCTATTGATTTAGGCATTTACACCAGACTCTGTAACCTCTGTCACCACTTGCTCCTTTGCTAGGCGCGCATTTAAGTCACCAACTACTTGTTGCCAATATATAAATCGTATAATTTCGAAATTTTTCAAAATGGTTACATTTATCAGTTGATGCTGCCAGCACTTTAACAAATTAAACTAAATAATTCAGTAAACAATTTTGGTGGCTGGGCATATATTTTTTAAACTGCAGGAGCAAAAAATAAAAACACACCAAAAGCAAAGCGAAAACAAAAGAAACGAAAAAATTGTCCCACCAAAAGACATTTGTATGTGTAAGCACGTCCTTGGCGGCAGCCAGTGTGTGAGTGAGTGTGCGTTAAATTTTATGATAATTCGCAACAATTTCGAAATGAGTGTGCCCCCCCGCCAGGAGCTGGCAGGAGCCGGGAATCGGGAGCACAGCGAGTGCAAAGAAAGCAATTTCCTCAATATTCTTTATGACCAGCAAAAAAAGAGAGAGAGAAAGTGAGAGAATCAGTGGGAAGAGAGCACTGCTAATAAAATTTTAGAAGCCTGGGCTGTTAACATTATCATAAACACACACACACACACATGTGTGAGTGCCCTTATAATAATCATGGCCAGACTGGCACACATTTACATGCCACTTAGGCCTTGTCGCCTGGTCCTACTGCCTCGCCTCTGCCTGCCTAGCATTGCGTATACGCCGCGTTATGTGTCGTGCGCCTTATAATTCATTTATTGGCCTCATTTCGTTTTATTTTTATTTGTTTTACGGCTTTTGCGATTGCCTTTGATGCCAGCAAACAAAATGGCAAATTGAAAACATATTGAATATCGAATTTGGATTTTCTTTTAAGCCCCCACTTCGGTCTCCTGCTGTCTGCATTCATTACAAAGCACTTAAATCCATAGAGAGCATAGATCAGG
This sequence comes from Lordiphosa collinella, assembly GCA_018904265.1. NCBI lineage: Eukaryota > Metazoa > Arthropoda > Insecta > Diptera > Drosophilidae > Lordiphosa > Lordiphosa collinella. Next base: position 13,693 of record JAEIFV010001465.1, read on the forward strand.
TTCAGCTTAATAAATTCCCTGGAAAAAAAAACCAAAAGAAAAAACAAAAGATTTTCTACTCCGTCTGGTCTTATGTATTTCCTACCTGCAGATCTGGGGGCGTCTGTCTGGCCGGTGGAAACGTGACTGGGAAAATGCATTTCCGCTGCACGTAAAAACGGCAAACCGAAACGAACGAAAAGGAAAACGAGGGGCACGTAAGTCAATCAGCAACTGGACAGCAGCCAGCCACAGCCACAGCAACAACTAAGCATAAACCCTAATGCAATGCGGAAGTCACACTCCAATTTGGAGCAGGACGTGAAACTGGAGGCGAAGGCTACAACATGGTGCCTGATTTAGTTGCTGAGTGAATGAGTTACTTCCGCTTTTCCTAACAACTTTAAATAAAATTACATCACGGGCAATGGCCATGTGTTTGTGTTGTGGGCCATATTTATAGCTGGGAAGCTACTTGCTCCTCCTTGGGTTTGATTGGACCGGCATTTAATATATGCGCCACTGCAGAAACAGCAATTATTTGCATGACAGACAAATAAAAACAATTCGAAATGGGAAAAATTTGTTTTAGTGGCGAAATCAGTGAAAGCTTTACCCACCAAAAATAGTGCAAATCATTACGGTCAATTAAATTCGTATGCAAAAATTTATGAATTGCAAAATATACGCAAATAATGCAATTATAATGCGAAAATAATGTAAACAAATGAACCGGATTCCATGAGAAACCAAAAACAAATATAGCAACAATCAAATTAATGAACTTCATCCCCTTGAAATGAAAGAAGGGTTGATGTGCAGAAAACAAGCGTTCGTCAACAATGAATTGAAGAATTGAGCACGATAAGAATGTTACTCGGCTTACCCCCAAAGGAAAAAAAAATATTTTAAACTGGCAAATTGTAAAGGGATTTTTTTTGATTTCGATTGGGTTGAAATTGTGCACAAATAAATGCTACCGCTTTGAGAAGGATGGATGTGACCAAGAGAATTGAGCACATAATTTACAAATTGGAATAAATGGAGAACTTCAAATAGCAGCAGCACAAAATTAAGGATTACGTTTCGTACTTCTCCACTTCCATTTTAATTTTCATGAACAGTTTAATGTTTTGAGCACTTTAGACTGTGTTTTTTTACCCTTGCAGAGGGTATTATAAAATTGTCCGGATGTTTGTTACGCATAGAAGGAAGCATTTCCGAACACATAAAGTATATATATTCTTGATCAGCATGACGAGCTGAGCTGATTTAGCCCTGACCGTCAGTCCGTCTGTCCGTCTGTTTCTATGCTATCTCCTCCGTCAGTTTTAAAGCTATCCTCACCAAACTTTGCACGAAGTCTTTTGGTACAAATACGCTGCACATTTGTCGGAACCGGCCGGATCGGATGACTATAGCATATGGCTGCCATAGGAACGATCGGTCGAAAAACTAGTCTTAGAGAGAACAACTTTTTTGTTTTTAATGGAAATGCCTCCAAAGTACTTATTTCTTAGTTTACTATAACTTCCCATGATTTCACTAAGCTTGGTCGAAATCGGAAGACTATAGCATATAGCTGCCATAGGAACGATCGGACGAAAAGCTAGTTCTAGTGAGAAAAACTTATTTGTTTTTAATGAAAACGTCCTTATTTGGCTTCATTATTTATATACTTTTACACAATTCTTCAAAGTTTGGTCGAAATCGGATGACTATAGCATATAGCTTCCATAGGAACGATCGGTCGAAAAACTAGAATAGGGGAAAGTTAACTTCGGCTCGGCCGAAGTTTTGTATACCCTTGCAAAATTCCATTGAAAACAAAAAAGGTTTTTAAATTTAGAATTACTTTTTGGACCTTACTTTTCTATGGGATTTCTACTATATAGATGTCTGATTTCGACCAAACTTGGTAAAATCATAGAAAAGCATAATACACAGTCAATTACAAAATTTGGAGGCGATCCCATTTAAAACAAAAAAGTTTTTCTCACTAGAACTTCTTTTTCAACCGATCATTCATACTGCAGCTATATGCTATACTCATCCGATTTTGATAGAACTTTGTAGAAACGTGTTTAAGTATATTAAATAAACAAAAACAAAAAGTTTTTCTCACTAGAACTAGTTTTTTGGTTTTTAATGAAAAAGAGTCCGACAAATGTGCAGCGTATTTGTACCAAAAGACTTCGTGCTAAGTTTGATGAGGATAGCTTTAAAACTGACGGAGGAGGTAGCATAGAAACAGCCAGACGGACGGACGGACAGACGGACAAGGCTAAATGGACCTAGCTCGTCATGCTGATCAAGAATATGCGTTATAAAAACATCAAAACATTGCAAAATTAGTTGTTGGAATTAGCGACCTGTTCTTAAATTATCTAAAGAGTCAAAGTAGAGTCGCTACATACGACGCAGATACTCGCTTCTGTTGGTCGAAACTTCGCAGAGGATTATATCCTTCATACAGTTTAAAATACACGGTAGAAGCAATACATTGGTGTGGGCGCAATTTTCGACTCTGATATGTTTCTATTGCTGTGTTTCTCTGACCTTAAAACAAATGTTATATTTTTCTCTGTTTTATGATATTTACACTATGAAGTGAGTTATATTGGTGTTATTTGTGATGAAGTATCAATAAATCAAATCAAGGGAAATTTTGTTTATCAACCATGTTAGCTCTGGCTACGCAATGTTAGTAGTCTCTTCCCAAATCGGGCAACAATATGCGTGAATTACCGCTTCGCGTCAGCCTACACCCGCGGAATCAGCCTTTAGCACCACCAAAGCAACAAAAACTAGTGGGCATCGATGGACGAGCGGATGCAAGCCAGCCGCTGTATCGGCATTGTTGGGATTTAATAAGATGTTTTTACTTGTCATTTCAGTTCTTGGAACTTAAGTGTCTCGCTGTGACGATGCAAAGGGTATTTATTAACGCCAAAATTGATTATCAAATTCAGTTTCTGATTAGAATTGATAATTGACAGTCTTATTATTCCCATCCCGTATTATGCCCGTCAAACCCACAGAGTATGTCAGTCATGGGTAATAGATAGTTTTCATGTGCTGCAATTAACACCTAGCGAGCTGCACACAAATATTTGCCAAACTTATCGAACATTTATCAATGACAAGTGTGAAAGCGAGAGATATGAAGAGCGCAGTCGTGGTTTTTTTTTAACTAATGAAGCCACCAAAATCATACTTGCTCAATCGTCTGGCTGCGATAAAGTTCGAGTTATTTAAAAAAAAAAGCATGAAGACTTAATATTTATGCTTCAGTTTCGCTTCGATTTCTGTTCCATTTGGAAGTTTGTTGGCAGCACTATTTCTTGTGAGTCACTTCTAGTTATACAGCTGAAGGAATCTTTAGTTGAATTTTGGTCATTTTAAATACATTTTTGAATCGGAGCCCAGCAACACATTACGTATTTGTGCTTTGCTTGAGTTATTGTGTGATTCCTATGTAGATTTGACTTACTCATTCGTGTGGCTGCGATAAACTTTTAAATTATTTAAAAAGAGTAAACACTAAATGGTTTAGTTCCGCTTTGCTGTCTATACCATCTGAAAGTATGCGACTTGCGGTTAGTTATTCACGATGTCCGGCGGTAGCTTGCCATATCAGCTACGCTGCTGTACCTTCTGTGCCCTGGGATTTATCATATGTCAATTTATTTTTGTTTTGTTGCTGATGCACCATGGTTACCTGGAAGATTTGATTACAAGAAGAGTAAGTGAAACATAAAACAAGACACCTTCAAACCCGCGTGATAATAATCTTAGGAATCTGTCATCAAGCTGTTCTACCGTAGCGAACCCTCCAAAGAGAATAAACCCATAAGTTGGCATGAGTTTGTGGCCCATGCACCCCAGAGGCCAGACGAATTTTATCACTACAATCGTCAGCTGAGCGATAGCGTGGGAATTATACGTAAACTGCCAGAAACCAGACATGAAAGGTAGGAAAACCAAATGAACTGTATGCTGTTGTTATTGTAAGTGACTGCCATTGACAGCTGCAACACTCGCACGTACACCCTGCACCACTCTTCGCGCGCCAAAGTGAGCGTTGTGATTAGTTTCCATAATGAGGCGCGTTCCATGCTGCTGAGAACCATCATATCTCTAGTCAGTCGCACTCCCGAGGACCATCTACATGAACTGATTATTGTTGATGACCACAGTCAGGATGGTAGGTAATCGACTAAGTGGACAGCCCTTTCTTTTTCGGTAACTAGCGATTTTAGCGTTTCCTGATGAATTATCTCATCTGCATTGTGAATATTGATCAATTTTAGCGCAAATTTACTCTGAACGTATTGTCTGTAGTGTATACATCCCAGTCGGACTTGACACCATGAAAAATACACATGTTTCATACTCTTCTGTCACCGAAGAAGTAGTTCCCTAATTTGAAAAATTCCATTCGCTTTTTTTAAGGCGTGAAAACCAAAAAGAATGCACCTTTGAAAACGTATTGTGTTTTCGTTGCTGCGTTGAACTTCGTGAATCGTTCGGGATTCCCTTCCAATTTCTCTTTCTTAAAGAACGGTTCCATATGAACATCCGTAGGAAGGCAATATTTCATGGGTGAGGCGTTCGCTGCTAAAAAAGTATGGAAACAACACGTTCACGGCAGCAAAGAATAACACGCACTAGTTTTCTTCTTATTCCGTCGTTCCTGTTTGTTTTACATTCTCTTCCTTGGCCTGCCTCGTTTTTCTTTGCATTCCGCATTTCTTCTTCCCTTTAATAGCTGCCACGGTTTCATGCTTACGTGACTTTTTGCCTTCTAAGCGCATAAAAAAAGAATGTAGTGACCATTTCAAACAGATTTTTTTCCTTCTATCATACTTAAATAATTATGTAGTGACTTTTCCCCGTAAAAAGAAGTATGAAAAATGGCATTCTCTTGGAAAAGAGGTTTGCATGAGTGCATACAAACTTTCAGCAGCAATGAGTACTCAAATATTTGGCATAGTTTTTTGAGTACATCAAACTCACCTGATTGAATTATTCATTATACTCTTCAGACGGTATCAATAATGCGGGTACGTATTTTTTCTGTTTTGGATCGTCTTCGATTTTACCTATTCAAAAAATGGATCAGAACCTGATCAAATTTTGTGTGAAAAACGAAATTAATCGCGAGATTCGAATGTTGACTGTGGATACGGAGAAGCTACCTTGGACCGAGCAACGTTTATCGTGGAAAAAGCTCGAAGGCGAGAATTGAACGACGAGACGGCCGGACGCCCGAGCACTTCAACAAGACGAAAAATTAATGAGTGAGAAAATGGATTGGCAATCGTCGATCACCGTTGAGAAGTTGCTGAGGACCTACATATCGATTGGCTCGTGCCATTCGATTTTATCAATGATTTGGGCAGAGACGGGCGCCGCGAATCGTACCAAATTGCTCAATGCGACCAAAAAGCATCGGACTTGTAAGAGATGTAAACTCGCCCGGACACCAAATTTGCTCCGAGGGTCATACTGGTGACGATCGTGGTTATGGTTAGACGTGGAACCAAAGCTCAATCATCTCAATGGAAGCTTCCGCACGAACAAGACCGAAAAGCGCGCGTTCGGTCGAATGAGTTTTGCTGACAGTTTTCTTCGATTGCAGGGCGTGGTGCATCATGAGTCTGCCACAGGGAAGAACGGTCAAAGAATATACCTGAGTAGCGCTTTGCGCGGCAAACCCGTTTTGGAGAACAAATCTGCCCGTAACGCCCTAACCCCCCCCCCCCTTCCTTCCCACGGGGGGAGCGGCCGCGACGGTGACGGGAGGGATATTTTTTGAGTTGATTGGAACCGGGCCATTTAAACTCTTACTTAGGGAAATCGTTTTCATGATATATATTTTGACCGGTTTGTGCAAAAGTGTCGTCTGTCTGTTTGTCCGTCTGTCTGTAGGAATAAACAGATCTCAGAGATGGTAAGAGATAGAGGTTTGACATATATGGAACATATGTTTCATATACTTGCAGGCAGATCAAGTTTATTTTCAGTTTTGGCCACGCCCCCTCAAGCCCCGTTATATCGAAAAACAGGTTTATAGATAGAAGGTTCGAGCCTTCTGGACATATTTAGTATTCGGGATTCTTTATCGATCATTCGAGTTGGCAGCACCGGTCGCAACGGTGATGGGCAGCACTTCACAGGTACAAAGTATGTTATAGTCGGGCTTGACCGACTATCTTTCTTGTTTTTTTCTGTGTAGAAGGTGATTCTAGCTTTCCATTTATAAGTCCTAGCACTTTTGTAAGCAGTGGTAGATGTCTTATGAATAATGCCTGTAGTGAATAAGGCTCATTCGAGTCATTGATAAATGTAATTAATTGTTTCCTAAGCTAGAAGCTTTCATCTCACCAGAATGCATTTTTTTACCTATAAATATCTCAACGATCAAAGATTGCATTAAATCCTAAGGTTTGATAAGTAAATGAACCTAAGACTTTCCAACGGGACCAAACCACCCAAACAAACCTTTTCAGGAATTTCAGAGATCTTTAATAGCCCTAATAGACCTGATAGTTCTAAATAATAATTGCTATTGTTTTTAAATATCGCTATTGTCGATAATACCGATCTTATTTACAAAAAGATGATATTTTTCCAATATCAACAAAAATGTCGATATAATATTTTTTACATATTCGGCTGCCTGTAAAAACACAATTGAGAACGAATTTCTTCTAGTTTTCCAGGTCTTCTTTACTTCCTTCTAAGGACCGATTTCTAATCTGCTAATTAGTTGGTGTGTCAGATAATCTCATAGCTCTTTACTCAGCTATTTGTTAGTTTATATGACATCTAGCTTCAAGTCTTCAATTAACAGGATTGCCGAGGTTATAGATAAGTCGTCGAGGTGTGCATCGTCATTTTACAACTTGTCTTTGGTTGCTGCACTTCAGGAAAATTTTTCTAACCAAACCTTTCTCAAAAGTGTGGCCGGGTTGCTGCACTTGAAGAAAATTGTTCTTACCAAACCTTTCTCAAAAGTGTGGCCGGGTGTGGCTCAGCGACTAGTGTGTGCGCCCGCTGTGAAAGAGGTCGTGGGTTCGATCCCAGCCTCGGGACATCTAATGAAAAGTTTTTTCTTTGAAAAACTTACACACTCGGCCACCTTCACTAGCTGCTGGCGACAGCTTTGAAGTAACTAGCCATGAAAAAGTTTCTCAAAGTGCCATTCTGTGGGTCCCTTTCTCTTGTGCGAAAATTAGAAGAACACAAACCAAGATATTGGGAGGATCTCGGGTTTGACCCTTTGTATTTCTCAAAAGTGAGAAGGTCTTTAAACCCTGTAGTTCAGCTGGTGCCAAGGCACCACCAGGCATAATGTCCTGATGCATCACTGAGCGTCAGTCGCGTCGTTAACGACAGGTAATGCATCACAGCGCTAGACTAGTACGTGAACTATAGTGTGCCCCCATCACGACACTAACGACTGGTAATGCAAGGTCCTACCGATCGGTACGTTTTCCGGACATTCCCATACAAAATTCGTTAGGCAAGTACTTGTCTGGTGGTTGGTCTGGTGGAGAGTGCTCACACCGAAAAGTTAGAGAATGCGTCAATGCCGCACCGGTGCAGCTGAACTACAGGGAATGCTTAAGTTCTATTCTAGACACTCAAAGCCCTGCTTATAGAGTAAGGAAAATGTTGAAATTATGAAACATTCAATGTATTAAATGATTATTTTTTCGATCAAGTATCTTTGTCTTAGTATCAATTCCTGAAAATTCAAAGGATGTCCACATAGTCCATTCCACGAACAATTGTTTACATATTTTGTTCCACAGAGCGACTGCTCGAGGACCTTAAGAAACTGATGAGTAAGATGTATGCACAACGCGGTCATCTCACGCTTGTGTTCATTCGCAACTTGCGCCGCATGGGCCTAATTTGGTCACGCAACAAGGGCGCCAGCTTGGCCAGTGGCCACTACTTGTTCTTTCTGGACAGTCATTGTGAGGTCAACGTTGGTTGGCTGGAACCCCTGCTGGATCGACTCGCGCTGAACTCCAGTCTGGCGGTCAGTCCACTGCTGGATCCCATTGACCCCAAGACCTTGACCTATCGCCAGGGCAATGAGCTTCTAAAGGGTGGCTTTGACTGGAGTCTTCATTTCCACTGGCTGCCACGTCAGGTGATAGAGGGGGAGCCAGCGGCGAGGCAGTATCAGAGTCCCACTTTTGCCGGGGGCGTACTGATGATCTCTCGCGACTGGTTCTTGAAGTTGGAGGGTTTCAATCCACACTTGCAGGTGAGTCACTTAATTAACCAAGCATGCCAAGTGCCTGAGCCTTGACACGGACTTCTAATTTTCCGACAGATTTGGGGGGGCGAGTCCATTGAGTTTGCCATTAAATTGTGGCTTTGCGGTGGACAAATTGAGATCGTGCCCTGCAGTCGAATTGGACACATCTTTCGCCCACATCATGCCTTTCAGTTTCCGCCACAGTTCGACCAGCAAGTGGACGCCGTTCAGGCGACATATCTGCGGTAGGTGGGGGCAGTGAGGGGAGCTTAGGTGTGAACTTTGGTATTTTTCAATTTATTTCTGCGCTTTGCCCTTTTAATATAAACATTCCTATCACGCATTGCTCTCACATGTTGCTTTCTCGCTCTCACTCTCCCTTTCCTCGGCAGCAACTCAAAAATCATAGCTGAGTCCTGGCTGGATGAGTACAAATATTTGTTCTACGCCCTCAAACCGGCGGCCAAGAAAATTCCATTGAATCACTCGGACGAAGACTGGAAGGAATTGGAGGTGCTGAAAGCGGTGCATCAGTGTCAACGTTTCGATTGGTATCTGCGGCATGTATACACGGAGCTAAAGTAAGTGGAAATATCAGCGATGAATGATTTGATAAAAACTATGCAACTTCATAAATCCGATTCATTCTCAATCATAGCTGGCACTTTCTGTTCATAAATTCTTTATACTTTTATTCAATTATTCAATACAATTTGTTGAATTTAAGCAAGACAACATTTTGAGTAATTTTCAAACCCTCCTTTGACAGACTGCAGCATGCTGATTTGAGTGCTTTGGGTACCTTAAGGAATGAGCAACGCTGCGTGCAAGTGACACCGAGTGATCAGCTAATCTTAGAGAGCTGCTTTAGGCAAGGCATTACTCAATGGCATCTGCACCGCCTCACTGGCCAGCTAAGCACTGGGTCCAATTATTGCCTAAGTGTAACCACGAGCCAATATCCTAAGCTCATGCTACAGCCTTGCCTAAGCACCGACTCTGGACTGGAGTCGCCAGCCCAACGCTGGCAGCGACGCGGCACACAGTTGCTGCATTCTCATAGCCAACTTTGCCTGGATAATCCGCTCGAGAACCAATTGGCGCTAAGCAGTTGCCGTTTGCAGCCGGCAGCAGCTTCGCAATCCTTTCAATTTGCATTGGAAATGGAGGCACAATCATAATCAAGCTAAAGATAACAGCATCTTAATGGCTACGAAGGGGTCCGATTGCAACTAAATCAAAATGTTGACATGTTGTGCTAATCTCTGTGAAATATTTCCGTTGCTGTGGCAACCGTAGATTACAAGCAGCCAGGGGAAGCTATAAATTATGGGAACATAGACACACACAGAAAGGTGCAGGACTTTTGCCTGATTGTGTAAGGATTCAACGTTTTTCTGTTTTATTTTTTTTTTTTTGCCTTCCTATCAAGACTTGCACGCTTCCTGTCGCATCCGTCACACCAGACAGTACACAATGGAGCGGCAGGGAACGACACAGCCAGATAAAAGCCAACGACGCCTCGCGTATTGTGCGGCTTGTTTAGAAGGCGGCTCCGTCATCTGTCAACGGAACAATAGCCGGCGCGGAGGAGTCGTAAATGTAATTGAGTTGATGACGATGGCACTGACTACTGCCCGGCTGCGGTGAGCTTCCGGCAACTTTGATGGCCTCCGGATGCAGGCGGCAACAAAACAGAACACCGCACCGAGTCGGTCAGTTGCAACGCTAGTTTTGTTGTTTTCTTTAACCATTTTAGCGGTAATAAAGCAGAAAAGTTCATTTTGCCTCTCAAGAATGTCAACAAGTGGAGCCAAAGACTGCATAAAGCTGGCGCATTATTCCTGGCGTTTAATAAAAACAAAATGCAATATGCAGACCCATTGTTGTTTAGCCAAGTGCGATTTGGTAAGAGTACGGTCCGTGAAATAAGTTTGGTGGAAAGAAGCAAACAGGCCAGGCTTTTCTGCACAGGAGGAAATCACCGAAAACACTCTCCGAAATCTCAGGAGCACGCTGTACTGCAATGTGATAAGCGATTTACTGTCGTCGATTGCTCGCCTGTTCCGACATTTCGGCAGCTCTTCTCTAGACGGCTGTTCTATTCTTCGCTTGTGAAATAGTTCCTTGACTTCTCATTACACTCAATCGTCTCGTTAAAAGACTCGTTTTCATGGCATATTTTAGAAAAACACAAAATTACAATTTTAAAATGTTTGCAGTTTATTTCTTTCAAACCTCTTATAGTTAAATCGATTCCGAGTAATCTTTTTTAAAATTACGCGGTTTTTTTACCTTTAAAAAAAGCTACATAGCCTATTTAATATTTTAGGTTAGGGGTGCACGCATCGTGTACGCTTGGGACGCACTTGCAGTTGTTTCGCGCAAGCCCATTGCCGCGCGTATAGGACTCACGCATAACGAAATTGTCTCTTCCGAAATTGAAAGCAAAAAAAAAACAATAAATAAGCCCCGACTGCAGCGTTGATATTGTTTGTAGCCTTGAGGGTATATTAAAATCTCCACCCACTTAAAGTATATATATTCTTGATCAGCACAGCGATCTTAGTTGATTTAGCCCTATCCGCCTGTCCGTGTGTTTCTATGTTATCTCCTCCGTCAGTTTGAAAGCTATCTGCACGAATATTTCCACGAATTCTTGTAGTACCAATACGCTGCACAAGTATGGAAATCGGACGACTATAGCATAAGGCTGTCATAGAATCGATCGGTCGAAAAACGAGTTTTAGTGAGAAAAATAGAGGAAAGTTAACTTCAGCTCGGCCGAAGTTTTGTATACCCTTGCAGCTTCCATTGAAAACAAAAAAGTTTTTCTAACTAAGACTACTTTTTGGACCTTACTTTTCTATGGGATCCATTCTATATCGATGTCCGATTTCGACCAAACTTAGTGAAATCATGGAAAAGTATAATACACTGTTAATAACGAAATTTGGAGGCGATCCCATTAAAAACAAAAAAGTTTTTCTCACTAAGACTATTTTTTTGACCGATCGTTCCTATGACAGCTATATGCTATAGTCATCCGGTCCGGACGGTTCCGACAAATGTGCAACGTATTTGTACCAAAAGACTTCGTGCAAAGTTTGATGAGGATAGCTTTAAAACTGACGCAGGAGATAGCAAAGAAACAGACGGACAGACTGACAGGGCTAAATAAACTCAGCTCGTCATGCTGATCAAGAATATATATACTTTATGTAGTCGGAGTTGCTTCCTTCTAAGCGTTACAAACATCCGGAAAGTTTTATAATACCCTCTGCAAGGGTATAAAAATAGGGGAAAGTTAGCTTCGGCTCGGCCGAAGTTTTGTATACCCTTTCAGTTTGTTTTTCTAAATAACACTACTTTTCGGACCCTACTTTTCTTGGGAGCTATACTATATAGATGTCCGATTTCGACTAAACTTAGCGCAATCATAGAAAAGCATAACAAACTGTTAAATGCGAAATTTGGAGGCAATCCAAATCAAAACAAAAACGGGTTTCTCACTAGAATTTCTTTTTCGACCGATCATTCATACTGCAGCTTTATGCTATAGTCATCCGATTTTGACAAAACTTTGTAGAATTGTGTAAAAGTATTTAAAAAAAATATTTGCCAACCAAAGTAGGGACGTTTCCGGTAAAAACAAAAAAGTTTTTCTCACAAGAAATATTGTTTTCGACCGATCGTTCCAATGGCAGCTATATGCTATAGTCATCCGATTTTGACCAAACTTTGTAGAATCGTGTGGGAGCAAATAAAACAAATACATGCCAATTTTGAGGACATTTCCATGGAAAACAAAAAAGTTTTTCAAACTAAGACTACTTTTCAGACTATACTTTTCTATGACAGCTATACTATATAGAAGTCCGATTTCGACCAAATTTGGTGGAATCATGGAGAAGCATAGTAAACTAAGAATTAAGAAGTTTGGAGGCGTTTCAATTGAAAACAAAAAAGTTTTTCTCACTAAAACTAGTTTTTCGACCGATCGATCCTATAGCAGCTATATGCTATAGTCATCCGATCCGACCGGTTCCGACAAATGTGCAGTGTATTTATACCAAAAGACTTCGTGCAAAGTTTGGTGAAGATAGCTTTAAAACTGACGGAGGAGATAGCCTAGAAACAGACGGACTGACTGACAGGGCCAAATCAACTCAGCTCGTCATGCTGATGAAGAATATATATACTTTATGTGGTGGGAGATGCTTCCTTCTATGCGTTACAAACATCCGGACAATTTTATAATACCCACTGCAAGGGTATTAAAATTGGAATAACAGAGCTCCATTAATAACCAGTATTGGTTTAAATGGAAGGCAAAAGAAATTAAAGAAAAAACCCCAGCCTCCCACGAACTAAAGCTCCATTTACACGACCAGATCGATCAAGTGAGTTTTCGCCTGAGTGGCTATCAGCTCGTGTAAACAGCTGAGCGTCACACTCAGCTGAGGGTCACAGGGTTGCCTGATTGAAGTGTGCGAGCGTTGCCACTTCCTGGCTTTTGATATACAATTGCTATCGATTTTTGGCAATCATTTTTGTTTTTTATTTATGTTAAATCAGGGCTAATTAAAATAAAACATTAAAATTGATGTAACGTGCCTTATTGACTTGTACGAGGCTGAGCCTGCGCTATGACTCCTCCAATCCCACCTTGTAGGTACAGCAGATCGTACGGATTGCCACTTTGGAAAAGTTTGCTGCACAGCTTGAGAGCAAATCACTTGTGAATATTAAAACCAAAATAGGCAATCTGCGCGGCCAATTCACAAATGAACTAGATAATTTTCATGAACCAATGGTTCTGTAACTGACTCAACTGAGCTACTCAGGCATGTGTAAGCGCTGAACTGAGTTGCTCACCTGAGTTGCTCAGGTGACGAAAACTCAGCTGAGCGATCAGGTCGTGTAAATGGAGCTTAAGAAACATTTAGGTCAGAAATACAAAATGAAGATTTGGACTCCGCTGATGATTCTGATGAACATCTAGAAATTGAGTTAGATGATGAAGAAGAATTAACCTATCTGTAAATAAAATTTTAAATTAATCCCGACAAAATTTTTTATTTTCATTTGGGTATGGGCGGAGGGCTTGAAGGTGTGGTTTTATTGGAAAAAAACCGAAATTCTATATTAATATTTCACATTTTTGTGCCAAATTTGAACGTTCTAGCTTCAAAATTGTGCTTTTTACCCACTGTGCAATGTACTTACAACAAAAGCTTGCCACATAAACGAGCATATTTAAGTGTAAACGACAAAACAACATGTTGAGCCTTGTATTTGATTGATTGACACTGCTTTTTGGTCTTATTTCACGTGCATCAAAGAAGTAACCAGTCTATCCCAATTATTCACCACTAACTTAATTCGCAGACCTTTTAATTTAACTTAAAGCTAATAATGCTGTTAGGCGTTTTAAAGTCCCCACTTAGCTGCTTTTCAATAGATGTAGTCCTTGACATGCTTGTTTCGTCCTGTTTATTTTCACTCGCCTCAAGGACTAACCTTAATAATGACCAGCTGCAAGGATGAACAGACCAACCGATGCCACCACAAGAAGGGGTTGTTGGTCCATACAAAACTTGATTATTCATTTTGAAGACTCATTTTATTATCTGCATAAATCTTTGCCGAACCAACTTTCTGTTTACTTTGCAGAGTAAAAAAATTTTTTTGTAAAAGACAAAAAAGAATCCATCATCCCGTGGCGTGGTCGTATTTAAAACATCTTGATTAAAAAACTAAAAAAAAGTGAACGAGCAAAAAGAAAGGCGTACAGTTAAATGCTAAAATGAAAGCCAAATGCAAACTCAGCGCATTCTAAGTGAGCCAGCGGAAAAACAAAAAGAAAATCGCTGGAAAAAATGAGAGAAAAGAATGAGCTGAGGCTAAAACTTATAAGCCGCAAGCGTAAAGCACGGATAGAAAGGGGAGTGGCTGCGTTTTAAAAGGGATTTCAAAATTAACGTCCATCAGGCAAAAAAGTCAATTTAAATGATTAAATAGCAAAAGCTGGGTAAAAGTTGAATGTTCCTTCTCCCCTCGGCGGGACAAAAGGGTACTGGCTGCACGGAAAAAGAGGCGATTAGCGTGGTCTTTTGTGTGGCTGAAGCAATGCCATAGCCTGATTTTTTATTATTTTACTAACTAAAGGTTTCCGGGTTATCGAAAATCGACCATAAAGTAAATAGTTCAACGTTTCGACTTTGTTCCTCTTCACAACTTTTCTTTTCGTGACAATTGAAATGGAACTGAGCTGCTTTTTGTGCTTCTTTTTATACAAAGATTAATTTTTAATCACACTCTCACTTATATGCATATGCCAAGGATTTGCTTAGGATTATGTAGCCATTTCAGAATATGTGAAGGACAACTCGTAAAAGCTGTAATCCCTCATTTTACGGAACTAAGTGTGTGACATAAATGCAAAATGGGGGAGTTGAGATTTTAAAAGTAACAAAGGTACAAAAGGTATTTAACTTTTGCGGAAACATTGGGCTTTGTTTGAAAACATTGCAAGTTTTCTACAAATCTGGTCACAGTGACTCTAAACAACCATTGCTCATTGCCTGTTGTCTGTTGTGGGAATACAGCCTATGACCTCGCATTAAACGCAAGAATACAGGGGCACCTCATCAAATATCAAGGATGCTACTTCTATTTTCCTCCCTTTTATATGTTTTGGGGTCGAAGTAAAAACATTCGGAATGTTATAAGTTCAAAAGACATGGGCCTTGGGGTCGAAGTAAGAACATTCGGAATGTTATAAGTTCAAAAGGCATGGGCCAAGCTTTAAATGATTGAATTAAGTAAAAATTAGTAGAAATTAGTAGTTTCATATCTAAAGATCTAAAAGGGTACACAAAAGTTGACAGGTGTATGTTTTATCACAGTCGGACTTGACTTATTTGTCCATCATATTTGTGTTGCGTTGTTTCAAAGCGTTGCAAGGTAAGCATCTTGTTGCCACTTATGTTCGTGCCCCTGTAAAATCCTGCCAGAAGCTTTTACATTGTGCTAGAAAATGTGGAGAGTATATATGTTTAAAGCATGAAATTATGTTGATGCAAAATTAAAAGGTGCGTCGAAAGTTTTCTGACAATACAAAAATATTATTTGATAAACATTTTGATAAAGCCTAGCACGGAGAACGCCATGTTGATTTAACGTTTGTGCGCACAAAAAAGCCATTTATTGCGAAAGTGGATCGTAAAAACACATTAGTGTGCTGAGACAGCCAAAAATATCAATAATAAGGCGTTATTGGTAATTTTTAAAGGTACGGTCACACTTTTCTCCGGCTTTCAAACAATTTAATGAGGATTTCAAGGAGATCGGTAAGGTCCAATGGCGAAGCCAGGAGGCAGTTGTCCCCCTATATTACAGATTTTGCATCTGAAAACTCAAGTTTTCATTTATGCCGCACAAATTGCCTTGGATGAGGAAGGCAGAGCATCCAAGAAGCAGACGCTAGCGTCTCAGTTGCCATATTTGAAAGATTTGCTAACGATATGAGTATATCGACAAAGCTAAGAGAGATTGTAAGATCTAATGTGATTTCACCAATAGTTCGAGTCACAGAAGTGTTCATTCAAAACTTCCAAATGAGCGCCAACAGGCTTAATTGGCTTCAAAACAAAGCACCTGGTGCAGACGCGATACGAATCTGCTGGCGTGCGAGATCAATAACAAATGTTACACACTTTCATTATTTTTTTGTTTTTATTTCATAAAAGTTTGTATATATTACTGTGGTTCTCTTCATCGGCATTGGCCGGTGCAAGCAACAAATTTGTTGCTGCTCTTTTTGGACTCGAGGCTGTCTATGGCAACTGAATAAAAATGAGGCCCCAAGTAATTAACTATTTTTCTTCCTCATAAAAGCGCTTCAATCAAATTTTTATTTTTACCACATAAAGTATATATATTCTTGATCAGCATGACGAGCTGAGTTGTTTTAGCCTTGTCCGTCTGTCTGTTTCTATGCTATCTCCTCCGTCAGTTTTAAAGCTATTCTCCCCAAACTTTGCACGAAGTCTTCTGGTACATATACGCTGCACATTTGTCGGAACCGGCCGGATCGGATGACTATAGCATATAGCTGCCATAGGAACGATCGGTCAAAAAACTAGTTTTAGTGAGAAAAACTTTTTTGTTTGTAATGGAAACGCCTCCAAAGTACGTATTTCTTAGTTTACTATCCTTTCCCATGATTTCACTAAGTTTGGTCAAAATCGGATGACTATAGCATATAGCTGCCATATGAACGATCGGTCGAAAAACTAGTTCTAGTGAGAAAAGCTTTTTTGTTTTTGATGAAAACGTCCTTATCATTGGCATACACTTATTTTATATACTTTTACACAGTTCTACAAAGTTTGGTCGAAATCGGATGACTATAACATGCTCCCATAGGAACGATCGGTCGAAAAACTAGTTCTATTGAGAATAACTGTTTTGATTTTAATGAAAACGTCCTTTTCCTTGGCATATTCTTATTTCATATACTTTAACATATTTCTACAAGGCTTTATCAAAATCGGATAACTATAGCATATAGCTGCAGTATGAATGATCGGTCGAAAAAGAAGTTCTAGTGTGAAAAACTTTTTAGTTTTAAATGGGATCGCCTCGTAATTAACAGTGTATTATGCTTTTCCAAGATTTCACCAAGTTTGGTCGAAATCAGACATCTATATAGTATATATCCGGATAGAAAAGTAAGGTCCAAAAAGTAGTCTTAGTTAGAAAAACTTTTTTTGTTTTCAATGGAAGCTGCAGAGGTACTATCGGCCGAGCCGAAGTTAACTTTCCCCTCTTTGTTAGACATATTTTTGCTCTACCGACCGTAAAAATAAATTAATTTAATTAGTTTGGGCGCACAAACAAAACTCGATCAGCTGTTCAATAAAATCCACATGCGCTGAGTAACTGGCAACGCGAGGACGCCAGTGTGGATTTTACAACCCCTTGTTTGCTTGTCAGCATACTAGTCGCAAAACGATTAACGTCAAAAATTTTGTGAGCGGTTTTACAGTGTCATTTTTATATGAAGATTTTTTTTGCGAGCGCTTTTTTGCGCTCTCCGTACTAGGCTTAAGGCTTAAAACAGAAACAGCCCATGAAGTGTAGTAAATAATGGTGCTTTGGTTGGGTTGCCATTCATTCGTTCTTATGTTAATTTGGCAAAAATGTGTGATGACTTCGTTGCTGCGGTGAAGTAATTAAGAAATCTCACATTCAAAAAGTATAAATGTAGGAGTTGTGAATGTATTAAAAGGGCATATGACATATAGAGGGTGCTTCATTTAATTGAGTTGATAGGGACTTTAATATAAGGTTCAGTATATTGTAAATAATTAGTATTGGTTCTGGATGATTTTTGTGTTCAGAACACGAATCTGTTGTCGGAAATGGTCTATCACGTCTAGATTTTTGATAATTTCAGCTTGAATTTGACTAAAATGTATGTTCGGGGTTGTACTGGAAATCTCAAGAGATTTTGTTTTCGGTTGGTTTGCAAATCGCTCAAAAAATCCGTCGGTGTCCCAGAACTGCAAGAGATTTCGTTTTTGCTATTTAATTTTATTTTAATAATAATTATTTATTTTAAAATTTTAAAAAAAAAAAATTAATGGGAAGGAGAATTGGTCCTCGATAATTGTCCATCCCGCAGGACAGGTTTGCATCTCGCGGAAAAAAAATCCACTGTTTTAGTTCTTAGTTAATTTGATGATCAATTGAAATGTGTTAAATGTTGTATAAGTTTTATGATTCATGCTAATATTTAATTTAAATTAAAGACATGTTACCCAAAATTAAAATGCAAAATTTCAAAATATTTCCGTTCCAATGATTAAGCAAAATTTGACTACCCTAGGCCCGTTTGTTGTTGTCAAATTTCCAATGTGGCTCTCGTAATGCCAACTGAGTCAGATAGATGGCGCCAACAATACCAAGTGGCAAGACGATTTTAGTTAATATGGCAGCCTTCGGTAGGTTTTGCGAAAAAATTATTAAAAGCTAATTTCAATATTAAATCATTTAAACATGTTATTTATTTGATGCAGCCTATCCAGTAAAATAATTTTGTTTACATTTAGAAAACTTATTCTGCTTATCCAAATAATTTAAAAAATCTCCTCCCAGAACAATAAAGATTTGAAAACAAACGAAAGGGATTTCTAGGATTTGTTTTGGGTTGGAATTTGGTTGAAAGAGATTTCTGGGACACCTCCGATTATGACACTATTTATGAACGTTTTGCGGGATTCCTTTTCATTTGATTTGGCTGACTTTGATATTATCTTAAAGAACTATTTTGTTAATTTTAAAATAAACTATTCCAAACAATTTAACGATTTTCTTAAGCGAAGATATACGATTTTGAATATAATCCCACACTGGCGTCCTCGCGTCGCCAGTTACTCAGCGCATGTGGATTTCATTGAACAGCTGTCCGAGTTTTGTTTGTGCTCCCAAACTAACTAAATTTATTCATTTTGACGGGCAGTAGAGCCAAAATATGTCCCTAAAAAATAATATTTCGATTGAAGCTTTCAGGAAAAAATAGCAAATTATTTGGGGCAAAGTATTTTGATTAAGTTCTAGAGCCTCGAAGTTCAAAAAAAAGCAGCAGCAAATTTGTTGCTGGCACCGTCCAATACCGATAAAGAGAAACCACAGTAATATATACTAATTTTATGAAATAAAAACAAATAAATACCGATATATGCATCTTCCGTATTCTTGTATGCTCTGCCTCTAATCCAAGGCCAATTGTGTGGCAGCAATGAAAACTTGATACAAAATTTAAATACAAAATCTGTAATATAGGGGACAACTGCCTCCTAGCTTCCAATAAAATTACCGATCTGCATTTCATATTAAATTTTTTTATTGTTGAACCTTGAAATTCTAATTACATTGTTTGTAAGCCGGGAAAAGTGTAAGACGTCGGTAAATGTAAGATAGTGAACAGTCTCGAAATGCTAATTTTGATCATTTTTCATTTGAGCCCAGATTATTATGAAGATCAGTTAGATGGCAATTGTAGATGGGTAAATAAGAGGTGTAAACCAAACGGTAAGAAGCCGTGAAATTTGCAAAACTTTTGTTTGAGTTTATATTATCATTGAGAAGGATAAAAAAAGTTGAAGAACGGTCAAAAATAGAGGGTTTTAATCTTTTCACTTTATTCTTTATTTCCTCGATCGCAAGAACAGTGAACCGGCTCAAAACGGTTAAAAACGGTTGAAAAGTGGTTCAGAGCCATATTTCAGAAGTTATTTAGGTTGGTAATATGGAGTTGGATAATTTACTCGTTCAGAACCGGACTCGAACTGGTTTATAGGTTACTTAGAGTCATATTTTAGAGTAACTTATGCACTTGAACATCGGTCTATATATTAGTAATATTAAGTGGATATGTTACTGGCTTAGAAAAAGTGGTGAAAAACTGCTTTAGGTTAAGAATGTGAGTGTTAGACGATTTGCAAATCTAAGAATTTATTTAAGCCTTATGTCCGGTTCTCACTACAGCACATTCTTGCATTCCTGCATTCTTGTGTCGGATGCAACTTTCACGCCATACAAAAATCATAGGGGCTAGTGGTGGCAAACAAGTTGCATCCCAATTGAATGCTTTCGCATCCGTGACTTTTCGAGTAGTGACTTGACAGGGTATCGATAATTTTGCCTATCGTAAGGGAATCGTTACAAGTGCTACCACTAACAAAAACAAAAAATTGCTTTAAAAATTTTAGCGCAAAAAAAAAATTCGCCATCGCAAAACAAGCAGGTAAGGTTAATTATTTTTCCAGCTTACGTGCATGACAAGATTGGGAATTTTGTAGCAACAGGAGACACCAGACTCCGTGGGACGAGGAAAAATTTGAAAATGTTCGGACCGACTCCTGTAGAGACCAAAATTGATTAAATGACCCGAAAATACAGGTATGACAACAAAAGAATCTAATAAATGTCTGAACTACAACTATGTCTCAAAGGCTGGTGCGGAGATAAGTTGGACCATTAGGCGGCAGCCCGTCCACCTGGGAGCACTTTGAAAAAGTGTCCTTCATTTGAAATGTGTCGAAGTCCATAGTAATTGACCCAGTTGCCAGTACAGGCGAGAATATTAGAAAATTAAAAATGCTTTGTATATAACAAAAGAATTTTTTGCAGACTTTTCCCGATACACTGAAGAAAGGAATTTGGATTCGGAGAGTAACTTCAACTGCAGCAGCAATATGACTGATGCATCTGGTATTTGACGTCGAGGAGCGTAAGTTGGATATCATGGAGCGTATGATGGAGGAGTCAGTGAAATACCACAGCCGTGTGATGGCTCACTTCGCAAAGAGGGAGGAAAGGGAGAGAGAAAATGCCAAAAATATAGAAATGTAAGAATAATAATAATTATAAGATGAAAGTAAAAATTTGAATTATTATTTAATTGCAAAGAAGTGTAAGAAATTATTAACTTCTTACAAATTGCTCAATTGTAAGCAAATTCAGTTGCTGATTGCCAGCTCGTGATATCCATCACTTACAATAACATGGCCACGTCTCCCTCCAAAGCTACCAATAGAAATCGATCATAAAATTCCATTTTATTTGCAGGAACTTATCTTATTACAATGTCAACAAAACCCAGTCAACTGTTCAATGGATGCAAGAATGCAATAATGGTGCCAATGCGAACACCTTATATTTTTTTTGAAAAACGGCAATAGTTATTTAAATTCTTTTTTTTTTTAATTGTATTAAGAACGTATTGAATTAAATAAAAAAATTTTTCCTTTGTACGAGGGCTGTTAAAAAGTTGTTGGCCGAAAAAAAGGTATGCTGCTGGCGGCACGGATGCCTCCACTTCGGATCATCTGAAATGGAAAAGTAAACGGCGTTAGATTCAGTACAGATGTAATTCGGGCCCCTATTTCAAACATAATTTTGCGTTTTTTTTTACAAAATGGCGGCCACTGAAAAATGATAAAACGATTTTGGGCAATTTTTTTGGTAGTTTAGTATGAAAACAAATAGTAAAAAAAATTTTAAAATTATGATTGAAATAGGGGCCATAATGGTGACAATTCTGCGTCGATTGCACTTTGTTTCATCAAAAATCGTTTCAGAACTACGGGCGCAATCAGTGCCGCCAGCAAGATAAACGTGGTTTCGAAATAAACGCGTTTAAAGTTTGCAATTGCTGGGCAAATCGGGTCACTTTGGGTCATTAAAAGGGCTATATCTTCTAAACTATTTCGAATTTCAAAAAATCATTTTAGGACGATATTCTCAAATATCCAAGCTATAAATATATGCAAAAAAAATTTTTGCCAAGCAGCAATACCTCCTTAAACAATTGATCAGTTTTATGAGTGCTTAAAACCCCAGCTAAATAAAGCACCCGTTATTTATTTAAGGATAATCGCCCTCAACCTCTGTGTAATCGCAGTGGAATATTGAAGCATTAAGAAGCTTGCTTAATAAACATGTTTTCCCTTCACTACTCCCCTCTTGCCCTTACCCTTGTCTTTGCCCAATGTTTTTAACATTTCGTTTAATTCACTTTTAATCTCATCAAGTTGGCTGGCGACAACTGAGGCGTGGCACCACATCAGCGCCATGCAAATGCTTAGAGACAGCTGGGCCGCAGATTTGATGAGCCGCAGCTGGATGTGGGCGTCGCTGCCAGCGTCTGCAGGTGACAGGCGAGTGCCTTGGCAATGACAATAAAGCTCATGCAAATGGGCTTTGTAGCTAGGCTAAGGATTGGACACCAGCACTGTGAACTGCGGTTATGTAATGTTGTGACATGACTGAGGCGCCTAAAGGTGTGAATGGTGAATTAACCCGGTTGGCTTTGATTGGCCCCCAGCCGAAGCAGATAAGCACAATAGACAATAAAAGTGGCAATGAAAACGGGTGGAGGACCGGTGCAGGGGTGGGGTGTGGCAAGCGCATTACTGAGGCGTGAGCGCGTGCCAGGCAAATTGTCATGGTATTTGCTTTGTCTGCCTTTCGCTTGTTTTCTTTTTTTTTTGTTTTTTGTGCACAAACAGTTAATCCGAGAAATTAAGCACAGCACAGGGCAGCGCCGCGACGCTGACGTCAAGCTGTGCCACACAATGGCTACATTGACAGCGGGAGGAAACCAGAACCACAAACTCAGAGCCCAGAGCAAGCGGGCCAGCAGACGCTGAGTAGCGTCCAAAGCGGCCACCCAAATGCTCTAGCTACACATTGCTCATACGCAGCGTACGCCGCCTGCTGCTGTTGATTTTGTTATTGTTATTATTGCTGCTGCTGCTGCTGGGTTGGCTGGCGTTGCCGTTGGCATAGTCTCATCTGTAGCCTCCGCCAGCAGTAGGAATCAGTTGTGCGCTGGTAACGAACGCGTGCAGTCTGAAATCGAGCGAAATCTTCAGGAATAAAATCATAAAATTAGGAGACATTAGTTTGGCCATAAAAGACCCATAAAACGCCCACAAAATTCAATAATTTATGCAGTGGGTGCAGCCTGGGTGACCTCCCAGAAATTTTGGTTTGGTTAGGGTGTGACATACATAGTTGACCCTGTCTCCTTGTTGGTTTCTTACCAGTAACCAACCAGTTTGCTTTTTATTCGTGTTCGGTACATTCAATCCGGCTTCGAAGGCTCCTCGACGCGGACATGGATTATGGCGAGTGATAATTGAATTTTTGTCTGTGGAAAGTTTCCAAATGGGAAATTTGTTATTTGAATTCGATGGTCTGTGAAAATACCCAAAACAGAAAAGTGTGTGAAATGTAACCGAAAGTTGGTCAATTTGAAAATACTACAAAATGGATAACTCTACTGCAATATGGTCCAGGAGCAACAGCAGCAACAGCAGTATGGACATCTCGGATGAAGAACTGCATGCCATACAGGGAACTGTTCGATGGCTGGTTCCGTTCTTCTTTGGCATCATTGCCATCACTGGATTTGTAGGCAATCTGCTGGTCATCTTGGTGGTGCTGCTCAACAAGAACATGTACTCCACCACGAATCTACTGATCGTTAATCTAGCCGTGGCAGATTTGCTGTTCGTTTGCTTTTGTGTGCCCTTCACGGCCACCGACTACATCACTACATGGCCCTTTGGCTCCATCTGGTGTGTCAGTGTGCAGTACTTGATTGTGGTCACAGCGTTTGCCTCCATCTATACGCTGGTACTAATGTCCATCGATCGTTTTCTGGCCGTGGTGCATCCCATACGATCGCGTATGCTACGCACAGAGCACATCACCAAAATTGCCATACTCACGCTGTGGGTCGTCGTGTTGACCATTTCCACACCGGTCACCTTAACGCATGGTTTGCAGGTAAGTCGAAGAGTGGGCGAACCTGCTGTGCCTCAAATGTGCTGTGAAAAACACAAGCCAGGCAATTTATTGCTTTCCATCATCGACACCTTTTGGACTACACGTCAATGCGGCTACGCCTCGTGCTCGATCATAATACACCCCGAGGTAGCTATAGCAGCCTCTTTGTGTGTGTTTATATAGCAAAGTTTGGCTGTTCGCAGGCGTCTGTTTTATTTTTGTTACTAATTTGCTATTTAAATGCATAAATTTTAATTATATAGCAGATAGCCAAAGAGAAACATTTGCCAAATGCTGTAGAGGTTCAGCTCTGGCATAAATCAAAGCCAGTCGTAACAAGTGGTCAGAATAAGAACTTTGCTTCTGGGAAACTTTCCTCTTGCTTTCAAGGTCTCGATGTTTTGTGCTTGAAGACCAAGGCACAGTTGTTGGGGCGATAATGTTTTTATGATCAATGCGCTGGGTGTGAGAAACAAGTTAATTGTTTAATAAGCGCATCGGGTATACAATCCAGTTGGTCTGCGTTGTGGCTACACTTGGCACCAATGTTTACTTGATGCGATTAGAACGCAAATACAGTATGCAATGTCCGCCAACGCATAAATCAAATTTTGCGCACAGATCATTTTAATATGTTAATATGAAAATCCCAAAATTTTTTTGTTTATCATTGGAAAATGGTGCGTAAAGGTTATAAATTCTGGAATTAAGCGTTATGATTATTTATTTTTGTTTTGCTCCATATAATCCATAGTCCCCCAGGATTGACAAAATCTTACACTGCCGGTACACAGTGTTCCGGCTATATAACTAATGGATTTTGGGAGCGGTTACACTGTCAATTTTCGTGCATTATGTTTCTAAAAAGACATTTGTGACTTCTAGCCTTAAATTACACAAAACAACATTTTAATAACTTTAAAACATTGAAGTGAAGTGCCCTTGACGCCTAGTCCTGCAAATCCTCACGACTCTGAGCCTCGATAGATGGCGAGTTGAAAAATAAAAGCAAAGACCTGATTGAACTTGAGCTAACCTGATTAGTTTTCGTTACTCACTACAGATACATACAGTCGGATATACCAGCGCATTCATAAGCTTCACGGATTTCTTGGAGAGCAAGTGGTTTACACAGTTTTTGGTTTGGTTTATTACAAGGTTCTTGGAGCTAACTGAACCGTGGTTTTGGTTCAGCTTAGAGGATCACTCTTAATTCATTATACATTTTATTAAGGCCTGTTTCTGTTGTCGAATATAATGATTTTCAAATTGAATATATGACTCCCAGAAAACAATTGAATAGCTTTAAAATCCACATTTTGGAGTTTTATAAACTCGAAAAAATCAACCTCCTCCATTCCATCTAGTATGAGCTTTGGTTCGCTGTCATCAAATACTGATGGGACAGTGAATCTGTTTGCTTCCTTTTTTAGTGGCAATTTCGAGCCAGAAATTCCATTCCTTCTATATTTAATGGAAGATTGCATCAGTTATACCTATTCATAAAAAAGATTCAAAAAGTGATGTCTGTAATTATAGGCCTATTGCTAAGCTTAGCAATATTTCTAAGCTTTTTGAAAGAATAGTCTCAAAACATCTTCACTTCATTATTAATTTTTAGATCTTATATATAATAGATCCCAACCCAATCAGTTTTCTGAGCATCTAAACTATATCCTCCCCAAAGCTTATTCAATGCTGGGCTTTGTAAAGCGCAATTCCAAGCAATTTAACTATCCCTATTCATGGCTAAGTTTGTATTCTGCCTTAGTGCGTTTTAGGCTTGAGTATGCTTCGTTTATCTGGAATCCTTCTGCTGCCGTTCACATAAACAGGCTTGAGCGTCTGCAGAAACGATTCCTTAAATTTGCACTCGCCTATCTAAATTTTTCGGAGCCTTTTCCACCGTATCTGAGTAGATGTCGCCTATTACATATTTCCACCCTTGAGGATAGAAGAACAATTGCGTCTTTAATTTTCATAAATGACATTGTGGTCGGCAATATTAATTGTCCTATGATATTGGACAAGATTCCTTACAATGTTCCGCCCAGATCTTTGCGTGACTTGCTCCCCTTTAGAGTAGCAACTCATTGAGTCAATTATGCCAATAATGAGCCGATATGTAGAGCCCTATTAATGTAGAATCGTCTCCCAGTTGCCATGCGTCTTGACTTTAGCATCGACAATATTATTGTTAAGCGACTCCTTAGGGACTTCTTTATACCCTTGCAGAGGGTATTATAAAATTGTCCGGATGTTTGTAACGCATAGAAGGAAGCATTTCCGACCACATAAAGTATATATATTCTTGATCAGCACGACGAGCTGAGTTGATTTAGCTTTGTCCGTCTGTCCGTCTGTCCTTCTGTCCGTCTGTCCGTCTGTTTCTATGCTATCTCCTCCGTCAGTTTTAAAGCTATCCTCACCAAACTTTGCACGAAGTCTTTTGGTACAAATACGCTGTACATTTGTCGGAACCGGCCGGATCGGATGACTATAGCATATAGCTGCCATAGGAACGATCGGTTGAAAAACTAGTCTTAAAGAGAAAAACTTTTTTGTTTTTAATGGAAACGCCTCCAAACTACGTATTTCTTAGATTACTATCCTTTCCCATAATTTCACTAAGTTTGGTCGAAATCGGATGACTATAGCATATAGCTGCCATAGGAACGATCGGTCGAAAAACTAGTTCTAGTGAGAAAACCTTTTTTGTTTTTAATGAAAACGTCCTTATCATTGGCATACACTTAATTTATTTACTTCTACACAATTCTACAAAGTTTGGTCGAAATTGGATGACTATAGCATATAGCTGCCATAGGAACGATCGGTTGAAAAACTAGTCTTAAAGAGAAAAACTTTTTTGTTTTTAATGGAAACGCCTCCAAACTACGTATTTCTTAGATTACTATCCTTTCCCATAATTTCACTAAGTTTGGTCGAAATCGGATGAGTATAGCATATAGCTGCAGTTTGAATGATCGGTCGAAAAAGAAGTTGAAGTGAGAAAAACTTTTGGTTTTAAATCGGATTGACTCCAAATTTCGTAATTAACAGTGTATTATGCTTTTCCATGATTTCACCAAGTTTAATCGAAATCAGAAATCTTTATAGTATAGATCCCCTAGAAAAGTAATGTCCAAAAAGTAGTCTTAGAAAAGCTTTTTTGTTTTCAATGGAAGCTGCAAGGGTATACAAAACTTCGGCCAAGCCGAAGTTAACTTTCCCCTATTTTTTTATATTATTATTAATTTTCTCTAGTTAAAAGGTTCATAAATAAGTGACCCAAAATAAGTAACAAAGCAACTTAGATGGTGAGTTCATTACTTCAAACAACCCTTACCCCCTTTACTTTTCCGCTGTAGTTGTCATTTACACAATGCTTAAATGTTTGCGTGTTGTCGCCACCTACTCAAAACGATTCCTATGGTAACACATGTGAAAGCTGTTTGTGTTTTCTTAGTGTTTATCGCACGCACGAACACATCAATGCCCAGGCCAAAGCCTTCTTCACATAATCGGCCAGTCGCGTTTAATTAAACGTTGCTTATCTTTAGAATGCCCCATTGAATGCCTTCGATGATGCCCTAGTTTTTGTTTCTGTAACCTAATACAATATATTATTTAATGCCATTTCACTCTGCTCTCTGTCCGCACAATGGGTCACCTTATTGTTTGGCTATTTGTTTGTTTTACTTTGTCCAAGGATTAAGCTGGAAAGATATCAGGCCAAATTGAATGCTCATGTTTTGCTGTGTTATCTTCACACACACCCTTAGACATTTGTATTGCGCGATAAAATATCATAATTAACTGATGTTTGATCAACATGTTAATTAACAGTTTGCTATTAATTATTTCCATATTACATTTATTGACACACGCAAACAAATGCAAATACTAATACGAAATAACAATAAACAGAAAGCAATTATTTCAGTTCTATGTGCCATTATCTTCTTTCTATTTGAAATCGATAATGGCATATGTTTGAATATATCCACGCACGTACATACGTGCACTCATTGATTGACAGCTCTTTCGAGCATTTCAAATATCCGAATTTGTCTTTGCCTCGGCCACTCTTGATATAGCACAGAGCCGATCTTAACTCAATTTGTGGGCCAGTCAGTCAGGGTAGCAACAAAAGCCAACAATAAACAAACATTTTTTGTAAGCATTTTTGGCATCAACTGCGAGTTTTTAATGTGATTTTATATATGTAGAGAGGCGATTGGAGCGACGATTGTAAACAAAATGGTAAACAAAATATATGGCCAAAGGCTGCAAAATATTTTTACGATACACCGGGAGGTTTATGGCTCTCCAGTGGGCCAGTGTGCGACAGCCTTAGTCTCGTCTGGCCCAGTTAAACCACACAAAACTATTTGCCACCATTTGGCGTTGCTCACGGCGAACAGCCAAGTGTCCGAATTCGCATGACTGGAAAAATCACACAGACTTTCCATACGAATACGTCGAAGGCCTTAGATTGACACTTAACTTATGGTCAAAATACAGAAACAAAGAAAATAGCCACAGACAAGCATACTAAATTAACTTGGACCTCTATTTTTTTCTTAATAACTTTAAGAAGATGAGGTTTAGCCGATGAAATTATTATTGATATGAACTATCTAGTACTAACATGATAATAAAAAGTTGTACTGTTTTCAGTTTTCATTTAGTACAACACTTTCCGTATTAAAATGATTGATTTTTGATTTTATATTTTAATTCGGTTCTGGCTCATGATTCTTAAGAGAGCGATTATTTATATCTAGTGCAGGCTGCATGTCGGTATAAAATTTTACCGTTTTTTTTTTTATTATTTTTTACACGGTGTGACAGTCAAAAAACTTCTGGGATGCGACATAGTGTAGGTTGTAGATATAGTTAAATGTAGCATTTGAGAGATACCACAAATTTTTCGTGGACATCAAAATTTGGAATAACGGTTAAAAGTCCGTCTTTTCGAGGTTGATATAGTTAAAAATTATATTTTTAATCTAATCCTATAATAGGCATCTTTTAAAATTTTTAAAACGGCCTTGGAAGAGGAAAGGTAAAACCTTCCAAACGGTTTACTAAATTGCAATCTCGGAATAAAAATTGTAGGAAGCTATCTAATTTTGGTATGCAGTTTCAAAAAACATTTAATTTTGCATCTTCTGCAAATTAGTTTATTAAAATCGAGTAATATTTGGTTGAGTTATTTAACTTTTTCGAAAAAAACCTTAAAAGCCTAATTAAAACAAGTAGGAAAGTTGGGGAAGCCCCACTATAATACACTCTTTACCCACAAAAGTGTATGCTCAGTGTAAATTTAGATGCTGCAGTAGCTGCTGAAAGCAATGCTGCTACTGCGCTGCAGCAGAGAAGTTTCTTTCGCTTATATCTTGGCTATCGTTCATCCGATCTTTACCAATCCTTTGGTGGACCGATAAAGAACTCGACTACTAAATATGTCCAAAAAGTACGGACCTTCTATCTATAAAACTGCCGAAGATATGACGTTTTTTCTAAATTTTCGGGGGCGGGAGGGGGCGTGGCAATAGTTGAAAGTAAGCTTGATCTGCCTGTAAGCATATGAAGCATATGTTCCATACATGTCAAACCTCTATCTCCTACCATCTCCAGAGATCTATTTATTAATATGGACAGACGGACTGACAGACGGACGGACAGACAGACAGGCGGACAGACTGACGGACAGACGGTATAGTAGTACTAGTATACCTATACAATACTTATTCTGAAAAAAAATTATTCAATAATTTACTCTAAAAACTCAACAATTTTTCGGTCGACAGTGCTATAATGGCGCGACTCATCACCATATTGCGAAAATTTCGTTATCCGAAAAACTTTAATAACTTTGCTAATTATTGACCGATTTTAGAAAATAGGCATACGTTCTAACCGTGAAGATGTGTTTCCTTCTAACCAAACAGTGTTCAAAAACGTCACCAAAGTCAAAAAATGGGGAAAAAAAACAAATCAAAAATGGTTTACGTAGCAAATACTCCAAGATAAGAAATAAATCCTGATCAGTCATATATGGTATCTTTAAAGACCTAAATTTCTTCTTTCCAAAACCGGTAAGAAAATAAAAATCATTTGATATATGACAAAGTTATGGGCGTATAAGTGAGTGCTTGTGCGAAAAAAGAGCTTTTTACCGTTATTCAAAATTTCGATGTGCACTAAAATTCTAGTATGCCACAAAAATCTACTGAACCATATCTACAACCTACGCTACGACTTATCCCAGAAGTTTTGTTTTGATTTTTTTGTCACAACGTGTGAATCTAAGATCATGAATATTTTGCGAATTTCGTGACATTTTTGACCGTTTGGTTAATACTTCCTATTTACCGGTCTACAATGGCCGTCAATCAAATCTTCGCAATAATTCAGGCTCAAATCAAAAAATTTGCAAATTTCGCAATATTTTGGACCGTGTAATCTACAGCTTCCATTTATCATCGCCATTTAGCATTTATGCTTCTATGACTATTTCCGGCCCTAATTCTCCAGATTTTGCGGCTAGGCAACCATTCCTCAAAGCATCACCGTCAAAATCGAACATTTTGCAACTTTCGCGGTTCTTGGACCATTTTCCTCCCTCATACCCTCCACTTGGAAACCTTTCCGCGCAAGCGTCGAACCACTATCCCAAGATTTGCGAAACCCCAAATTTTTAATTTTCGCGGTTTTTGGACAATTTTTTGCGAATATCTTCAACATAGAAAGCCTCTCCGAGCAAACGTTTAATTCATTCCCAAAGTTTCGTTGCACCGGATGAACGGTAATTATTTCTCGAATTTCGCGATTTTTGGACCTTAGAAACTTCGCGGCCTAGAGTCTAACCATTGACTAAATTTATCGCAATCGGATGAACGGTATAAGTTTTTGAATTATCGCGGTTTTTGAATATTTCCCGCTCATTTCTTCAAATCAGAATCC
The DNA here is from genome assembly GCA_018904265.1 of Lordiphosa collinella. Lineage (NCBI taxonomy): Eukaryota > Metazoa > Arthropoda > Insecta > Diptera > Drosophilidae > Lordiphosa > Lordiphosa collinella. The sequence continues at coordinate 44,297 of JAEIFV010001465.1, forward strand.
TTCACGCGCAAGCGACCAAACATTTCTCCAAAATTTTATAACAAACGAACATTTTGCAAATTTCGCGGTTTCTCTTCTACTTGGAAACCTTCACCGCGCGTCGATTTCCCAAAGTTTTTAGCGAAAACGTAATTTTTGCAATTTTCGCGGTCTTGTGACCGGTTTTCCGCAAATTTTTTCTACTTAGAAACCTTCCCGGGCAAGAGTTCAACAATTCATTTTCCATTGCAATCGGATGAGCGGAATAATTTTGCAAATTTCCCGGTTTTTGGACCATTTCACAGACATGAGATATAGCCTATGACACTTTCCCTGATCGACATGAACTTACTGTGAAAATTCGTGAAGATCGGTTCAGCGGTTAAAAAGGACAAAAATACAAACATACTTTCATTTTTATATAGATGTATAGATGTATAGATTAATATTTTATTATCACATCTGATGGTATCAATTTTCCTTTGCTTTCAGGAACACTATGATAACAATACGGATCAACCTATGCGGTGTGTACCTTTGTTAGGGAGAACAAATACCTTATAGAGCACCTTTCAGTTGAGCTTCTTTGTCACTCGTATCTGCTGCCATTGATGATCGTCAGGATGGGCTATATGTACATAGATTGGCGGACTGTGGCATCAGGAGTGGCGTCCGCATGTCCAAGGAGACAAAGAGGACGCCCGAGACACGTCTGGTTGTTGTGGTGGTCATAGCCTTTGCCTCGCTTTTGGCTACCCATTCAGGTAGCCTGTGACTTCCACACCTGAAGGGGTTTTTTTTTTAACAATTTACTTCCATTTAATTGACAGTCTATCCTGCTGCTGAAATCGCTTGAAAGTCTATCATGCCAATAGCATGTTCTTCGTCATTCTGCAGGTTTGTCGCAGACATTGGCCTACACCAGCTCCCCATCAATCCGCTGCTCTATTTTCTCTGGGACATTCCGCAAGGCTTTTCACAAGGTGAGCGTTCGAGGACCTTTAAGTGTTCTACTTTGACTGGCATTGTCGAGCTGGTTGAATACATGGATGTATTGAATGTGGCCAATTGAAACCAATTCAGCATTGTTTTCTTTTTTATTATGGTTTCATCAAATATTCATTGAGCTGGCGCTAAATAAATATTATAGTTTTATATGGATTTCTGCGTGGCTGCAAATATGAAACTATTTCCCAGGGCTTTATAAAAACAACATGCCTCAATTTTCATTCTCTTTTCTAATGTGCTTTTAAATGAAATATTTCTGAATTCAAATCAAAAAATCTTATTACCATTAAATAATTTACGATCACAACAGACCCCCAAAAATGGTAAACAGAAAACAAACCAAAAGAAAACTGACCAAGCACGCGGTGACCGTTTTAATGAGTTAAGTGCGAAAAACGCTTATCCGCTGCATGGACGATTCATTCCTTGAATAAAGATATAAATAAATGAATTTTTTTACAGCCAAATTCCCGAAACAATTAGCCGAGCATGGCCATCAAAGCAAACATCATCCACGCAGAAGATCATCACGTCCTCCTCAGAATCATCTTATTTATGTACAAATTTTCGTCCAGCATTCTTTGACAGACGATCGCCAAAATTTACGCCAACAAAGCAGCTCCCAGCTGTTGTGAGCCTCTTCCAGTAATACTGCCAAAATCAGTAAAGCAGAGACTGGCCATATAATTGGTGAAATGTGCAGTATGCTAGAAAATGTAAGTAGGACAAGAATAATGGCTTTTTGACCAGTCAGGAAATTAGACCGCCCGGCCTTTTTTTTTCAAAAATTAAGGAATCCCAAATGCTATCTGTATTTGATCAGGGCAAATATTTAGACCATACAACAAAAACAGCTTTCGAAGCATAGCGGCCCACATTGTCAAAGAACCCACAAAGAATTAAAGCATCATGATACTTTATTATGTTTCATCTTCTGGAAAAAAATAAGATCTCGCCTTAAAATAAAATTTGTTTTCTTAATTTTGAAGAATATATCTGGTACTTTCTTCTGTATTAACTATAAACCTTAAAGCATAACCATAAACCATTAATGTTAATAAATAGCAGGAGTACAAGCCGAACCAAGCGTCCACTTATATCAGCTGGTGAACGGAACCGTATTCCATTTTGACACACTCAATTGAACGGCAAAACCACCAAGAAAAACCGGTTCAGTTCCAGTTTCCTCGACAAGTTCCCAAGCATGAATCGCTTTATCTACACAATGATACTTAGTATTTTCGTTTTCTTAAGATAATTTCATTTCCAAACCTCTCCCAAGGGGACCACTGATAGACCGAATTAATCCTTTAGGAAAGATATAACATTTAAGGAATACTTGACTGGCTAAGTTAATAAAAATATATTCGCGTTTCGAAGTGCATTCCTGAGAACTTATAGACGAGTCCAACAAATCCGAATTAATAAGGTTTGGACATTCTAACAATTATATTTAATTT
>JAEIFV010001466.1:0-35013 GCA_018904265.1 Lordiphosa collinella
TATATATGCAGGTATATGCATTCCCATATGTGACGATTCAAGCTAATGCATAATTGATTGTAAGGCATCGGCAAGCCAATTTCGGTTTCACAAATTGCCTTCAATTGAAGCACTGCAGAAACAAATTAACCTGGTTAAGTTATTGAGATAGGAACAAACATGAGCATAATGGTAAGTGGCTTGGATTCAAGTCAAAGCAAGAATCAGTTATAGGTAATCAGTTATATTTTGTTATATACATTACTTTCAAAGTATAAAGCTTATGAAGTCTATTCTTTACATTTTCGTTTTATTGTTCATTTAATTTAACTATTTTAGCTGGCTGTTATTGCTTGCTAGCGGGTGACAACTAAAAATCTGCACAAACTTTGAGAGAGTGCGCCCTTAACTGAGCTTTACATAGCTTTACATCTTTGTTCTCCTGTCAACACGTTTTCGTACCCCTTGACAAAATTTTTGACAAGTAGCAAGAACGTCTTCGTGATCGCGTTGTGAAATTCAACGAAATGCACGCTGACAAAGGTAAAGTCTTTACAGTAAACCATTTTACCAAGGAGGGCATGTCCAAACGCACTATTTATAGTATTTTGCAGCGAAAAATAGTAAAAAGAGAAATTGGAAGTGGTCGGAAAGAAAACATTCGGCGGTGTCCTGAAAATCTCTAGAGATTTTGGCTACGGTTGGTTTGCAAATCTCTAGAGAAATCTGTCGGTGTCCCAGAACTTCGAGAGATTTCGTTTTCTTCGAAAGTCTAGTTGGAAAGTCGAGTTCAAAAGGTGTGTGTATTAGATTATGGTCCGACTACAAAAACAGATATATATTGCGTGAAGTCGCTAATGGTTGGTTAGTGTATTTGCTGGATTCTCTATTGGTTGGTTTGCCAAAATCTCCCAACTAAATACGAGAGGTTTGGATCCAACCGAAAGCAATTTCCAGGACACCGAAAATTGGTTTTGGGTTGGAATTTGGTTGGAAGAGATTTCTGGGACACCGCCGATTATGACCGGCCAAGCTGTCAGAAAGCTAACCCAACTTTTTAACAACAAAGGCAACATAAGTCAACGAGATGCAGCGAGAAAATTTAATTGTAGCCAACAACACATCAGTAAAGTGCTAAAAAAGAATAATATTGTTGCCGGACGTATGCAAAGAGCACCAAGTTACACACCTGACCAAATACAAACTGGTAAATCTTGGTGGATAAGCAACCAATATCGCCTTTTTGCCAATATCCCTTTTGTACCAAAGGAACGGAATCCAACAAACTTGCCGCAGTGTCGTCCAATTGAAGATTTTTTAGGACGTGTGAGTGCTGCAGTTTACAAAGAACTGACCAACAGGATTCGCTTATGTATCCGAAAATACGACCACAAGGTCATACAGACCGCCTGCGGGGACGTTTTCCGGAAGCTACGTTGAGTGGCTGATAAACCATCCATTGATGCAATTCTTTTGTATATGTAGGTATAAATAAACAGTCAAATTTTCATAATGATCCGTTGAGAATTGTGGTTATGGCGGCATTTTAAAGTGTGTTCAGATTTTCAGTTGTCACCCGTCATCCTTAATGAGACGTTTTAGAACCCGTAGCTGTTATCCCCTTAAACAATTCGTTCCATAGTCTACCCCGTGCTTTCTGGTGACTTCTGGCATGATTGATTGTTTATATTGCTGCCGCTATGCCTGTATTCCACCACAATGTAGAGATGCGTCGGTCGTGATTAAGGTAGCATAAGAACATTGAAATATTAGATACAGACTTCAATATTTTATCCTAACTTTTTGGATACATGTAAATATTAATCAACTAGCTGACCCGGCAAACGTTGTTCTGCCATATAAATAGATTCTAGTATATTATATTTATGTGAATTTTTCGGTTGTAGTACTCTGTGCCGAACGTACAACTGGCTGAAAGTCGATATTAACTGTTCTACATAGGGAAAACTACAAATTTCCAGCCTATACACCAAATTTCCAGTTCGTAGCCTAACTAAATTCTGAGACTTGTAAAACGTCTAACACTCCAATTATTAACATAATACCAATTCTCTAATCGAATGGTGTAAGTGAATCACTTTTAAACCGATTGTCGGCTTAAGCATTTATGACTGGAAATCTAGTTGAAAATCTTCGCTTTCGAGATGCGACATAAAAATATAAAAAATATCGCGCTTTTTTTGACCGTTCGATCTTCGGCTCTACATATTTGACCGTCTTATCAATAATCTAAACTCAAGAAAATTTTGCGACTTCCTTGACTCTTTCGTTTACACCTCCTAGCATTTTGGACCGTTCAATCTTCATCTTCCATTTATCATTAGATAATTTTGCAAATTTCGCGGTTTTAGGAACTTAAAAAACCATTGCCGGTAAGCGTCCAACCATTCCTCAAAGTTTGTTAGCAACCATTTCCTACCCATTTCTTCATCCTAGAAATCCTTGCGGGAAAGCGCCCAACCATTCCCCAAAGTTTTATCACAATTTAATGAACGGTATTATTTTTTAAGCTTTGCTGTTTTTTCCGCTCATATCTTTAACTAGGAACCTTTCCGGGCAAGCGTCCAACCATGCCCAAAAGTTTCATCGCTGTCGGAAATTTTGCGAATTTCGAGGTTCTTGGATCATCTTCCGCTCGTTTCTTTAACTTAGAAACCTTCCTGGGCAAGCGTAAGACCTATCCTCAAAGACTCATTACTATCGGATGGACGGCATAATTTTGCTAATTTGCGTCGCCCGGGTCCTTAAGATTCTTATGACAGCGATTATATTCAAGCTAGTGCTGGCTGCAAATCGATATGCTGCAAATCGATATAAACATTTTGGACCGTTCCATCTTTTCCTCTATTTACCCGTCTTGATGATCTAAATCTAAACTCATGAATATTTTGTAAAATTTGCTGACTTTTTTAACCTGATATTTAACCGTCTATTAATTTTCACAATAATCCAGGCTCAAATCATTAAATTGCAAATTTTATCAAAATTTTTCACCGTGTAATCTACATTAAGCATTAAGCGCTTTCATAAATACTCATGAGGTAATTTTGAAAATTTCGCCATTTTTGGACCTTAGAACTCTTCGCAGGCAAGTGTCCAACCATTGACCAAATTATCATAGCATTTGGATGAGCGGCAAAGTTTTTGAAATTTCACGGTTTTATGACCATTTTCGCCCATTTCTTCAATTAAGAACTCTTCGCAGGCAAGCGTCCAATTATTTCCCAAAGTTGCATCACAATCGAAGATTTTATAAATTTCGCGGTTTATGGACCATTTTGCGACCATTTAGCGACCATTTCTTCTACTTGGAAACCTTCTTAGGCTAGCGTCTATTTGGTCGATTTTCCGCAAATTTCTTCAACTTAGAAACCTTCCCTTACTTCCTTGCAATCGGATTAACGGTATATTTTTACAAATTGTGCAGCTTTTTGACCATTTTCTTGTCATTTATTTAACTTAGAAACCTTCCCAGGCAAGCACACAACCATTTCCTAAAGTTTCATTGCAATCGGATGAACGGTTTAGGCAGGCATAAGGGACACACAGACAAACATTCATTTTTATATACATATAAAGATGTTGAGACGCTGAAACTTGTTTTTAACTTTTTTCTTAATATTTGCATATTTCCCTTTACTTATTAATATCACAAAGGACTTGTGAAATATAAAAAAAATCCTTCTTAGTTCTTAGATAGTTGCTAAACTACTATAAATTATTCCTGTTTAAGTCCATATCAACTTGGATCATAAATTCTCGCTTTACATATTTTTTCCCCGCTCGTCTTTCCATTTTTCAGTTAAATATTTTTAAAAATAGGTGAAAGTTAACCATTGCAGCTTCCATTGAAAACAAAAAAGTTTTTCTCACTAAAACTAGTTTTTCGACCGATCGTTCCTATGACAGCTATATGCTATAGTCATCCGATTCGGCCGGTTCCGACAAATGTGAAGCGTATAAGTACTAAAAGACCTGGTGCAAAGTTTGGTGAAGATAGCTTTCAAACTGACGAAGCAGATAGCATAGAAACAGACAGACGGACGGGCGGACAGACGGACTGGGCTAAATCAACTCAGCTCGACATGCTGATCAAGAGTATATATACGTTATGTGGTCGGAGATGCTTCCTTCTATGCATTACAAACATCCGGACAATTTTATAATACCCTCTGCAAGGGTATAAAACCTGCATACAATGGTACTACTTCATCCCCTCTCCATCGCATCACTTTAACCATGTTATTTATATATTTATTCCTAAAGGATCTCTCGTCACTGGATTTTGGTCACTTTTCTATATATGAAATGCATAAGCAACTGCAACAACAACATCCGCAGCCTTTTATGCCGAGTGACAAATGTGGAACTTTTCATATCAATGCCAGAGCAAGAGTCGTTGAGTTATTTAAGCTAAACAATGATGAGGCAGACAGATGGAGGAAAGGACAGAAAAAAATGTTTTATATTGGGCAAAATGATTTGGAATAGCAGACAGACTCTGTGCAAATGTCAACTGGTTGAACTTAAATTATATCAAAATATTCTCTTCATTTATTTAATTTGTTTATAAACTCAACGCAATTAGGGCTTAATGAGTAAGACCAAAAAAATGCTAAAAGTACAAGTACAAGCTGATGTTGCTGGCTACTTTTGCGGCTGGTTTGAACTTCAAACTTTGAAGCTGCTGCCCAGAAATCGACAACAATGAGGCAAGTGCTTTAGATGCAACTGCCGATTGGAGGGGGAAATTTGGACTGAAGAGCAGAGGGTATATCGCAATGAATGAAGAGTTTGTGAAGCGACAACTGCACTCCGATTCGATGATACTTGCTGAATACCCATCGTGGCCCGGGCGGATATCTAGACATGCCTTCGTGCACAAAAGACTGTCCAACGTCTTTGTGTGGAAGACGCCATGACGCTATAAAGCTATGGATACAGCATGGTTGGTACAGAGATCAATTGAAACACGGACTGTAATATCCCAAAAATAAATTTTTCATGGACATCAGCACTATTGGGACCAGGAGATTGCCGTACAGGACTGGCCCAAGAAGCAACACACTTTATTACAGACGGCTCAAGGAGGGAATTTTAAGTCAATCCGAAACGGAATTGAAAAAAAGGATAATCCCGTAGCGGCTTAAAGTGATCCTGATTTTTTTTGGGATTGAATTTTGGATTTTTGGGACACATCAATCTTTTTTTTCGGCTCGGCTCAGGAATATACGTTACTCGTACAGTGTAAAAACGGTATACTAAAGTTGAGAAAGAAGCTGAGAAAAAGTGGAGAAACACATCTCAGTTTTATGAAATCAAAAAACACCGTATTTTCAAAAGTCAAAACTTGAATTAACTTCCGCTTTCAAAGCCATTTTGACCACTGTGCAATGTAATGAATGTTTACATAGAAAACAAAAAAGTTTTCTCACTAAGACTTCTTTTCAGACATTCCTTTTCTATGGAGCTATACTATTTAGACGTCCGATTTCCACTAAGGTGAGTGGAACCACGGAAAAACATAGCAAACTAATAAATACAAAGTTTGGAGGCGTTTCTATTGAGTACAAAAAAGTTTTTCTTACTAAAACTTATTTATCGACCGATTGTTCCTATGACAGCTATATGCTATAGAAAGCCGATACGGCCGGTTCAGACAAGTGTGCAGCGTATTAGTACCAGAAGAGTTCGCACAAAGTTTGGTGAATATAGCCTTAAAACTGACGGAGGAGATAGAAACAGACGGAGTGACAGACGGAAGGGGCTAAGCCAACTTAGCTTGTCATACTGATCAAGTATAACTTTACTTTACTTCTATGCGTCACAAACATCTGGACAGTTTTTATATACCCTCTGAATTGGTATAAAAAGTGTATATGTCGAACCTCAATCTCTTACCATCTCTGAGATCTGCTTGCTCATACACACCACACATACGCATACAAACTTTGGTGTCTTGAATAAGTTTTATTTATGAGTGGTCACAATTAGACTAATTGAATTAGTATACAAAATTTATTAAGGTGTGTGTATTGATTGTTATATTTCCATATATAATATTGTTTTGAATTCCAAATAAAAGCATTTAATCTTCGGTGTTTGCCATAAGTATTTTATCCATTTCTTTTCCACTTGGCTTGCTTGCTTATGTCTGGGGTTGACGGAAATGCAAAACGCATAACTTTTGTCAACTGCAGCCCTGCCTCCACCCCCTCCATTTCCTACAAGCCACCAAAACCAACCAAAAAATATGCTCAACGCTGTGCAAATTCTTAGTTCAGTGCAACTTAATGCGTTCGTAGTCGACTTCAGCATCGACATTAGAAATTAGTATTCATGCCCCGCAATGTCATTTCCGTGAATACGCAAGAGTACAGCAGGAAAACTTTTTTCCACCAAAACTCTACAGAGAAGAGTGATTGATATGCCTGCCAACATGGCTGATTATGAAGTGAATTTCGCTGAGTGCGAGTGAGACAAGTCAAAATTGTCCAGAACTCATGTTGCACAAGTGCTTATTTTGTGCGGGAGTAAGTTTACGGCATAACTTTTCCATACAAATCCTTAATTATGACACTATTTTGCATATTAAAAATTGCCCTTTTGGAGCTCTTTACGAGCATATAAAAAGGTGTAAAATAAGACACTAGAAGATTTGAGGTTAAGAACCGAAAAAAACTGTGCTCTGTTTTTTTTTTTTTGGGCAAAGGGCTCTGTGCACTTTGACTACAAAGTTCTAAGGCTATTAAAAGCCTCTCAACAATTTCAAAATTAGAACCACTTCTGCAGATAGATTCGAAGTCTCCGGGTTATTTCTTGAAGTTCCAACTTGACCTCAACCGAATTTTCTAATATAATTAAAAAGTTTTCGTTTCAAGCTAAGACTGTTTTTGAAATCAACCTATCTTTAAGCATTATTTACATGCAAATTTTTTAATAAATTTTTAAAGGTTTGCATAAGACACAAACCATTCGTTTTACTTTTGTTACTTTATGGTTTGCACTGCAACAAGTAATAGAAATTATATGAAGTAAATATATAGGGTCGGACTTAGTCTCAATTTAAATCTTGAGATGGCTGCCCATCAACAAGGTGTAATTTTAAAACTTTAATTCAAAACTATTATCGCTGAAAAGATGATTGCTAGTCGAATAAATGAAGACGGTACAGCAAATTAAGCATGGAATGCAAAAAAAAAATGCATTTAGCTTGAGTCTATACTTACACTGAGGCGATACCCGATGCCACAACGTGCACACTCACTGAGTGACAAACGAGCAGAATTAAGCCTCAAATTGTGAACGCGGTAAGCGGCTAGAATATTTTGTATTTTATGCCTGCAAATTCCGTTGGCCAAGTGCCAAAGTTGCCGCATCAGGATCAGGACATCCCCAGTTTCCACGCTGCTTCCATGTTGTACACGTCTCGACGAGGGCGTGTGAAGAACCACAGCCGGAGGCCAGAGCTCGCTCGCTACGCGTTGCATGTTGATTTTAGGCTTAACAGCAGGCGAGCGCCAAAAAGTTCAACTCGTTTCCCAGGCCTAAGCATCGTCGTCCTGGCACTAAAACAAATGCAAATATGCCGTTCAGGATGCCAGCAGAGTCGGCAATTTTTATTCACTTTTTTTTAGGAGAGGCGTGAGTGGGCGAAGCCAAATTTCTGTGGCACGCCCAAAAAAACAACGCTTCATGTGTCGCTTACAGAAGCCTGCAAAATAGAAAAATCCGGATTTAAGGGGAAATTTTTCAATTAGTTGCTGGCTTTCTTATTGAACGAGGGAACATATCAATTCAACCGGCAAATTAAAAACACCACAATTGAATAAGTCACAATATAAGTTGTGGAAAATAAGAGACAAAGTGGTAGAATGTTATATATAAGTCGTATAAGATTATGGTTTATCTGCAAGTAAAAGATTTGAATTAAAGAAAATGGTATTGAATAGATACAGCTCAACAAGAAGAATGATACTCTATTCACGCTGGCCGCAGCTTCGAAAAACTGTCCAAGTCCAAGAGAATTTTCGCCACCCGGCTGGAGAATGTCGACCGATTCCTAACTGCCGCCGCCCCCAGCTTCCATATGGGATGTCATCAAATTCGGAAGCTGGTGCCGGGCGGTCGGTAAAAGGGACGAGCCTTACGGCAGGCTGTTTGGGCACGCCATACGGCATGCGGTATAGACCATGCATCGGCCAGACGGTATTATCAACCAAAAGAATGAAAAAAGAAAGATTGGTTGATTTCTCAATTTCATCAATGTTTGTAGTCCATAGAATAACGCGCAAAATAATTACTACTTCTTTTAAATGTGTTGTTTGTGCTGTATGTAATCTGTATTTTTTTTTTTAATATTTCGATTATCATACCTCTACTGGGATTCGGGACTGTTTGATTATTTGTCAAATGCTTTAGCTTTAAGCCACTTCTTCTAGGTTCATAAACCGAACAAAATGTACTACGAGGTGTGTTCAAAAAGTATCGCGAATTTTGTGTTTTTTCAAAAATTTTTTATTTATTCATGAATATGTATTTTGTCCCCTTCAAAGTAATCCCCATGAGATCTTATACACTTGTGCCAACGGTTTTTCCAATCTTCGAAGCACTTCAAAAAATCATTTTTTTTTATCTTGTTCAGCTCCTCCTTCGATGCCGTCTTTATCTCGTCAAGCGTAGCGTAACGTCGTCCTTTCATGGGCCTCTTCAGTTTAGGGAACAAGAAAAAGTCACAGGGGGCCAGATCTGGGGAATACGGTGGCTGCGGCATCATAAGTGTGTTGTTTTTGGCCAAAAAGTCGCGCACAAGCAACGATGTGTGAGCAGCGGCGTTATCGTGGTGCAAAAGCCAATTTTTGTTCTTCCACAAATCCGGGCGTTTCTGGCGGATTGCTTCGCGCAAATTGCGCATAACTTGCAGGTAATATTCCTTATTGACCGTTCTTCCCTGTGGCAAGAACTCATGATGCACCACGCCCCTGCAATCGAAGAAAACTGTCAGCAAAACTTTCACATTCGACCGAACTTGGCGCGCTTTTTTCGGTCTTGGTTCGTGCGGCAGCTTCCATTGAGATGATTGAGCTTTGGTTTCCACGACATAACCATAAACCCACGATTCGTCACCAGTTATGACCCTCTGGAGCAAATTTGGGTCGTCGCGGACAGAGTTTAACTTCTCATTAGCAATGTTCATGCGATGCTGTTATTGGTCGCAATTGAGCGTCTGGCACGATCTTCGTCGTTCACATCTTCTCGGCCTTCTGAGAACATTTTGTACCACCGATAAACGTTACTTCGGTCCAAGGTAGCTTCTCCGTATGCCACAGTCAACATTCGGAATGCATCCGCGCACTTAATTTCGTTTTTCACACAAAATTTGAGACATGTTCTTTGATAAATTTTTTTGAATAGGTAAAAATCGAAGACGATCCAAAACACGTGCAAGCAAAGCAGCTGTCAACAATTAAGTGAACATTCAAAATGGCCGAGCTTGTCGGCATAAGTGAGAGACATGAGTACCAACATAACGCCACAAAAAAATCGAAATTCGAATATACGTAACCCGCGAAAATTCAAAATTCGCGATACTTTTTGAACACACCTCGTATATATTAACAGTGAATGTGCTATCCGAAGGCTGTCCGAAAATCGCCTGGCGGACGGCTGACATTTCATGAACAGTCCCTGTTAGTCCTGGCCGGTTGTGATGCAGTGGGTAGGGTGAATGGCTGATGTGCTGTATTTTACTTTAAGTACCTATGTATACGGATGACATGGTGCCTTCGGCAGACCTTCCAACTATATGAACGATTGCTGCACAATATCGAATCTTTGGAAAATCACAGAAAAAACAGATATAAAGGAGTCAGAAAGAGAAATTATTTGGATGTACTTATTGTGGCCTGATGTGGTGCAGCGGGTAGTGTATCTGCCTTGTGAGCAAGAAATCGTATGTTCGATTCCGCCTCGGGACATATAAAGAAACGGCGAAAATAAGAAACACAGAAGCCAAGAAATGGAGAAGGAGATAGAGCTCGGCTTGGCTCTTTGGGGATATGTGCGGATATGCCGGGCGTACAGTTATCCCAAAAAGACTACCGGACGGCTAACGAAATTACCCAAGCCGATGGCTGCCTGAAATCGCCTGGCGGATGGCTGACACTTAAGGCACAAATACTGATACTGCTTTGCGGATCAGGCAGGCCACTGGATACCCTTAGCTGACTGCCGGATGGTTAACAGAAATGTGCTGGGCGACGGCAGTCCTAAAATCGCCTGCCGTACGGCTGACATTTCCAGTACAGTCGCTGGTAATGCTGAACCGATCTGCCGGTTCGAGGGTGACCTTTAACCGGCTGCCAGGTGGCTTATGGAGAAGGGCCTGACCGATGGATATCCCAAAACTGGCTGGCGGATGGCAGACATTTCATGTGAGAATTTCTGGTGATTCAGTCGAGATCGGCCAGACCGATGGTTACCCTTAGGTGACCGCCAGATGGTTAACTAAACTTGTCCGGGGGTACTGTGCCGATCCGGGTCACCTGACGGCTTGCCTTCGGCAGCACCTAGCATAAAAAAAAATATTGGATATAGAACGGTTTTTGAACCATTTCACTGACATGAGAAATAGTCTATGACAATTTCCTGATCGACATGGACATACTGTGAAAAAATTGGTACAGATCGGTTCAGCGGCTTAGACGCCCATAAGGGACAAATATACAAACATACTTTCACTTTTGTTTACGAGGTGTGATTAAAGGAAAATGTGAATTTTGAATTTATTTGAAAAGTACTCATTTATTCATTAATATCCATTTTGTCCCCTTCAGAGTAATCGCCCTCGGATATAACACACTATTAACTGTACGACCTCTTGGCAGGCTCTTGCACCACACCATTGTAAGGAAAAATAACTGTGAGCAAAACCTTCATATTTGATCGAACTTGGCGTGCTTTTTTCGGTCTTGGCTCATCTGGCCGCTTCCATTGGGATGATTGGGCCTTGGTTTCGATGTCACAACCATATATCCACGTTTCGTCGCCAGCTATGACCCGTTTGAGCAAACCCGGATCATTGTTGATGTCATTCAACAACTCCAGAGCGATCCTAATGCAACGTTGCTTTTGCTCTAAATTTTGTCGACATCGAAGAGCACACAAAAACGTAACTTACCTTTTCACTTGCCAAAAACAATCGACTAATCGAAATTGGCTGCTAGTGCAAGCTTATGATAAGCATGTGTCCGAATATAACAAAAACAAAATATCGATAATCGAATGTACACAGCCCGGGAAAATTCAAAATTCACCTTTTTCTTTGAACACACCTCGCATATACTTTATAGGGTCGTAGATGCTTCCATCCGGCTGTTACATACTTTTGCACAAACTTAATATTCTATGTGCTAGAGTTGGGCGCGTGTAGTGTTTTTGACCGAGACACGGACACGCACGGCCTGTTAACAGTTTTCTTACATCACCTTCAGCTCTCAAGATCTGGCGACATTTTTAATTATGTGGCCAATAAACGCGAATCGGCTTTTCTGCTTATTACTTAAAGTGGTACTCTAAACCAAGAACATTTTTCCTCCGTTAATGCTTGATTCCAGATGAAATAAAAATTTATTTCGGCACTATAATGGGTGACAACGAAAAATCAGCACAAACTTTAAATTGCCGACATATTAACAATTCTAAGCGGATCTTTATGAGAAGTTTATGAAAACTAACAGTTAATTTATGACAGCATTTACAAGAGAATTGCATTAATGGATTTGGTTGAAAGAACCATTATCAGCCATTCGACGTAGCTTCTGGAAAATGTCTCCGCATGCGGCCTGTACGACCTTGGGGTCTTATTTCCGGATCCTGTTGGTATTTGATATTTTTGGCTTTCCAGAAGAGTAACTTTTGACGTCTAAAACAATGAGTATGCCACGATATTGGATGCACATCCACCGACAATGAGATTTGACAGTTTGTATTTGATCAGGTGTGTAACTTGGTGCTCTTTGCTTACGTTTGGCAACAATATTATTCTTTTTCAGCACTTTACTGATGGGTTGTGGGCAGCAATTAAATTTTCTGGCTACATCTCGTTGTTTTATGTTGTCTTTGTTGTTAAAAAGTCGGGTTAGCTTTCTGACAGCTTGGCCGGCCATAATGTTTGCTTTCGACCACTTCCAACCTCTCTTTTTATTTTTTTTTCGTTGTAAAATACTATAAATTGTACGTTTGGACTTGTCCTCTTGGGTAAAATGGTTTACAGAAAACGCATTTCGTAGAATATTACAACGCGATCGCGAAGACGATCTTGCTCGGACGGCAAGATGGCGACTACTTGTCAAAATTTTTGTCATGGGGCATGAAAACGTGTTGACAAGAAAACATAGAGAAAGAAATGTCATCCCGAAAGCTTTTATGTAAAGCTCAGCTAAGGACGCGCTCTCTCAAAGTTGGTGCAGATTTTTAGTTGTCTTCATTCAAATAAGACTGCTGATCATAAGCATTCAGATTTCAAAACAGCTCACAATTTTTTCTAATCATGTGAAGTTTGACATAAAGTCTATTTTCGGGCGTTCTGGAAATTAGTCCTTGGGTTTTAAATTTTATTTATATTATAATTTAGATTTATATTAATAAAACTAGTTTGGAACTTTGCTCATTTGGCGGATATGATATGTAAATATAACTCCTACAAATTTTCTTTCAAAAATCTTTTAAAATACGAGGTGTGATCAAAAAGTATTGCGAATTTTGAATTTTCGCGGGTTACGTATATTCGAATTTCGATTTTTTTGTGGCGTTATGTTGGTACTCATGTCTCTCACTTATGCCGACAAGCTCAGCCATTTTGAATGTTCACTTAATTGTTGACAGCTGCTTTGCTTGCACGTGTTTTGGATCGTCTTCGATTTTTACCTATTCAAAAAAATGGATCAAGAACCTGTATAAAATTTTGTGTGAAAAACGAAATTAAGTGCGTGGATGCATTCCGAATGTTGACTGTGGCATACGGAGAAGCTACCTTGGACCGAAGCAACGTTTATCGGTGGTACAAAATGTTCTCAGAAGGCCGAGAATATGTGAACGACGAAGAGCGTGCCGGACGCCCGAGCACTTCAACAACAGACGAAAAAATTAATGAAGTGGAGAAAATGGTATTGGCCAATCGTCAAATCACCGTTAGAGAAGTTGCTGAGGACCTAAACATATCGATTGGCTCGTGCCATTCGATTTTTATCAATGATTTTTCGCCGCGAAATTCGGGTCGCCGCAAAATTCGTACCAAAATTGCTCATGAACATTGCTAATGAGATGTTAAACTCTGTCCGCGACGACCCAAATTTGCTCCAGAGGGTCATAACTGGTGACGAATAGTGGGTTTATGATTATGACGTGGAAACCAAAGCTCAATCATCTCAATGGAAGCTGCCGCACGAACCAAGACCGAAAAAAGCGCGCCAAGGTCGGTCGAATGTGAAAGTTTTGCTGACAGTTTTCTTCGATTGCAGGGGCGTGGTGCATCATGAGTTCTTGCCACAGGGAAGAACGGTCAATAAGGAATATTACCTGCAAGTTATGCGCAATTTGCTCGAAGCAATCCGCCGGAAACGCCCGGATTTGTGGAAGAACAAAAATTGGCTTTTGCACCACGATAGCGCCCCAGCTCACACATCGTTGCTTGTGCGCGACTTTTTGGCCAAAAACAACACACTAATGATGCCGCTGCCACCGTATTCCCCAGATCTGGCCCCCTGTGACTTTTTCTTGTTCCCTAAACTGAAGAGGCCCATGAAAGAACGACGTTACGCTACGCTTGACGAGATACAGACGGCATCGAAGGAGGAGCTGAACAAGATAAGAAAAATGATTTTTTGAAGTGCTTCGGAGATTGGAAAAACCGTTGGCGCAAGTGAATAAATAAATAGTTTTTGAAAAAACACAAAATTCGCGATACTTTTTGAACACACATCGTATTACTGCCTACCTCGAGGCGCCACGTTAATGACTATCTATTAAGAGCGGCTGACATCTAAGGGATATTTTAGCCTATTTCCATCTAAAGTACAAATCAATAAGCACAAATAAATCAAAATCAAATTCAGCTACAAATGGTTTGAAATTTACTGCAATTTGCAACAGCCGCATATAAAATTGACAAATGACTTGACAAATTAATTACCAGGTGGCAGCTGCAGAGATCTCCCTTGAGAAGCGGTGTAGGCACTTAACTTTCGAGCTATTTTTGGCTCTTTGGATAAGAGACGGTAAAGGGCCCACATCTTGCACATTTCGCTTAACGAAGCTGCTGGTAAATAATTCATTAATTTTCGCTTATGATTGTAATCCGCTTTTGTCGACGACGACGTTGAAAGGGACGCAGGACTTTGGTTTGGTTGGGGGAAGAAATCCTTTTGTTATTTGCACAAGAGCACGGAACTTTAGTTAAACATAGCAGCAAACGGCAACGCCCCCGGTTTTGGCTGCTACAGACTTTGGACGCTACATGGGAAACTCTTGAGAGCAAATATTTACAATTTCAAATTTCGTCTATTGTTTACTTTAGTTAACTCTATTTGTAGGTTGTGAGAGGATATGGGAGGAACAACATTTTGCTTAAAGTGAGAACTCGAGATGAACAAACTTTCAATATTTCGTAAATATCAGTTCAGGGGTTTGACGCCCATAAGGGACAGATATACATACACTACGTTTATGATTGCAAAAAACCATGATTTTTTGCGCTTTAAAGTATGCCAACTTTATTTCCGTTAACAATTATTTATTTGAAAGAGATAATTGATTGTCATTTATGGCAGTTTTAAACCTAGTCCACACTATAATACACTCAGGTTGTCTGACTAGTAAAAGGTGTACCAAATAAATGAGGTTTAAGGCGAATATAAAATAAATACTTCGACGGGCAAAAATCATGATTTTTTGTATAAGCATAAACGCAGTAATAGTAGTTACATACTGAACTGCTAGTTAGCTAGTTAGTTTAGTTTTTCTAAAGGTACTTTCTAGCTCATTATTTGCCGTTTCTAGGTTTTTTGCTTAGCTATCTGACAAGTCGTTTCTGCTTATGCACTTGCTGATGGGAATTCAATTGAAAATCTCCGGTTTCGAGGTTCGAAGTTAAAATTAGAAAATAACGCAGTATTTTTGACCGTTCGATCTTAACCTTTTTAATGATAATTTAAACTCATATCTAAATTTTGAAAATTTCGCGACCTTTTGACCGTTTAATTTACACCTCTTATTTACCCGTCAACAATTGCCGTCGATCTAATCTTCATAATAATCAATGAATGAATCAAATGAAAAATTTGTAAAAATTCAAACTTTGGACCGTTTAATCTGCATTTTCCATTTACCAAAGCCTGTAATCTAAACATTAACCGCTTTCATAAATAATCATATGATAATTTTGCAAATTCCGCGGTTTTTTGACCTTAAGAAAACTTCGCGGGCAAGCGTCCAACCATTCCCCAAAATGTCATCGCCATCAGATGATCGGTATAGTACCGGTTTTTGAAAAAATTTCCCGCCCACTTCTTTAACTTGGATACCTTCATGGGCAAGCACTCAGCCATTCTTCAAAGTTTCATCGCAATCGGATGTACTGCTTAATTTTGCAGATTTCGCGGTTTTTGGACCATTTTCTAGCAATTTTTTTAACTTGGAAACCTTCCCAGGCCGTCAGTCAGCTATTTCCCAAAGCTGGTCTCAGTCGGATGAATGGTTTAGGCAGGGACAGACAGACATTCATTTTTATATATACCTATTAGGGTGGGTCAAATTGTATGGAGCCGAAATAACCTACATGGGCTCATCGCAATTCTGGTACTATGGGCCATAATAAGTATTTTTGCCCAAGAAACCATATAACTAAAATCAATTTTGAGCCTGCGAAATTGACGATGAAGGTGTTTTCATATTTCTACGCGAACTACGAGGGCGGTCCCAGAAATTGCCGACCTAACTACTAAAACACAAAAATTTATCATATTTTTTTTTTATTTTTCAACATAGGATCCTTTTAGGTCGATACACTTTTCCCGGCGATGTTCAATAGCTTCGATACCTTTTTTATAATAAGAACTGTGAAGCTCTTCAAAATAGGCATAAACCTCGGACTCCACCTCTTCATTGTTGCCAAATCTTTTTCCTCCGAGCCATTTTTTCAAGTTTGGAAATAAGAAATAATCAGAGGGAGCTAAGTCTGGCGAATAAGGGGCGTGAGGTAGCAATTCAAATTTAAATTCATTAGTTTTAGCCATTGCAACGGCAGAGGTGTGAACCGGTGTTTTTGTTCTGAAGTCAGCAAACGCGGCACCCATCTTGCGCATAACTTTTTCATGTCCAATTTTTCGGTCAATATGCGATGTACAGCACTTTTTGAAATGCATACACATTCAGCTAACTCACGAACTTTCAATCGCCGGTCACTCAATACACATTTTTTAAATTTGGCCACCATTTCTGAAGTGGTCACCTCATTTGGACGCCCATTACGATGTTCATCTTCGCAGCTCAAACGTCCTCGCTTAAACTCAGCCACCCAATATTTTATTGTTGTAAACGAGGGCGCAGAATTACGTAAGGTAGAATCCAGCTCCTTTTTAATATTGGTTGGACTAAGACCTTTTATATGAACGTATTGTATCAAATAACGATGACCAATTTTGTCCATGTTTGCAAATCAAAAAGAAGCGTTCTCTATTAAAATCGACAAAAAAAAAAAAACTGTGCAAGGTAAAGGCACCAAACTTCAAACTTAAGCTTTTAATAGTCGGTACTTCCCCTTTTTAATATTTTTTGTGAACATTTTCCAACACTACTGTGCTAGGTCGGCCATTTCTGAGACGGCCCTCGTACTCCCTCAGTTTAGAAGCTATTGAGCTGAAATTTTACACAGTCATCATTTAGCTGCATACTGCACATATGTGGAAGCCGAGCGGATCGGATAGTTACTTCTTGTAGTTGCCAAAGGACTTTTCTGTAAACTATATAACACAGGGGAATAAAATGTTTACTTTTGTATATTGCAGCCTCTTCGATGAAATATTCTGGCCCAGTTTTGTCCACTGATTACAAAGCTGGTCTCGGTTTGGCTCCATCATCTTTTGTCTTAAATATAGGGCGGAAAATGTGTTTTGCATGTTTTTTAGCTCTAAAAAAATTATGGAGGTCACACTGAGCCAAAATTTCTGGGTTTATGAGTCTTATGCATCAGAGTTATTCCTTAGATTATGATAATTTTTCAAATTTGATCGTCAGAAACAAGCCAGATTGGTGGTCGATTGTTTATTTCAATCACTTTAGCATATAGCCCTAAGACCCTTATATTTTTCGTATTCGCAAAAGATTTGCAATTTGACGGTTTCAACCAAATTTTCGACCAAATTTGCGCTTCAATTTTTGCAAATACGTAAATGGGAGCATGGCTCCAATTATGTAATCAGTGAACAGAAATAGCTGTTCCCCTGTGTAATCAAAGTAAATACGCTAATTTACTTTAATATTAAGCTTTACAACTCTCTGGTGTATGGTAGAGTATTATTTAATAAATTCATACGTTGACCTCGATATATGGGATTGAATATAAGACAAATTGTGAATAAACTTCAATTGCTCGGACTATAAAAATATAATCGACTAAATTGCTTATGAACATCTAGAACAATATCTACGAATCGCTGCCAGATCCGAATATTCCGTTACACATACAAGAAACGGAAAGACACATTTTAGAACAGAATCGAGAAGGAGTTATGTCTGTGACATTAGAAAGTCGTAAAAAATGGGATAGACTTGACAGCAAGAAAAACTTTCAAAAATTATTCAAAAATAAAATAATTGAATTTTTTGACTTAAATTGAATGAAATCGATATAGGTCGCGTATCGGTAAGCACCCCACATTATTTTTAGCGTTGAATATTTTGTGATATTTTAAATATGGGAAACATTCAAAGATTTGTCGATTTGTGCAATAATTTGATTAATTTTCCCCATAAAGGTGAATAAAATCTATAGGAATGCTCGAAAACGCCCCTGGCGGCAGTTAAAAATAAAAATGCATTTGAAGAATAAATTTCCCGATCCAAAAAACCACCGGTATACACATTTTTAATAATATTTTTTATACATTTGAATTGGAAATATAAAAATATCTTAATGCTACAAGAAGTGCAGCTAAAAGATGACTCCGTCCAAAGTTTGAACTCAATAGCTTCCAAACTGAGGGAGTAGTTCGCGTAGAAATATAAAAATCTCTTCAACGTCATATTCGCAGGCACGAAATTGATTTTAGAGGTTTGTGTTAAATTGAATAGAAATAAATACAATGACTTTGTGGCGGTTTTCCATCTTCTTCTACTTAGAGCTATCTGACACTTTACTAGGTGCTATATAAATGATGTGAAACCCAGATGAGAATATAGTAAATTAACAAAAATTTGGTTAAGGAATAGTTCAGTAGTATGTTTAATCAGCACATTGCCCTTAAAGTTATGCCTTCTCCAAAAGATTGTGGGCTTCGTGTATGCATGTAGTTGAAATCCTTTCATCCTTTAAATTTTATCATTAAATTTCCAATTCATAAAGTTGTTCATCAATTGCAAAATGTCTAAATATTAATTAGCATAATTTATTGTTATACTATTTTATTTGCTCAATGCACTTTCGGCTTGCCTGCAAAAGAAAACGGAATCTTTTTCCCACAAAGAAACTTTTTTTACACTAGCTGCAATCGACCAAAGGAGCATTGAAAGCGGAATGAGATCGAGACAAGCAAAAGTTTGTTTTTGTTATGCAAAGCACGACATTCAGCCTACGAAGGATGAATATCCTTTTCAAACAAAAGCGAAGCAAGCACTCAGATAAATCCATTATGAACGCACGTTTGCACAGAACTAAAGAAGAGAGATATTGCAATAGCCAAAGTAGCTTTAAGCTCAACAGCTATTTACGTTTATATTTTCTTTAAAGACTTTTGGAGCTCTTCCACACTTGGGGGTAATTAAAAGTGATTAAAGCTCATTAAATGATAAAGGAACGCACTGCATGCGCCTGGCAAGTTCCGTTTCATTAAAATGATAAACATACAAGCAATGTCCTGGCTGGATGTCCTTCCCGCAAGCGGCTTGCGATTGCGGTGCCCAATGCAACAAAAACAACAGCCTAGTCTTGCTTCCAACTGTAAGCAACAATTTTTGTGGCAGACGCCAATTCTATTATCCATTTCCAACTGCTCCATTACCTTGTCGCTGTTTGCTTCTAGCTAGGCTGCTGTGTGGTGGTGTACAAATTGTTTTTTACACATGTGCGCTCCCAAACACATTAAATTGTAAATATGCATAAATGTTGTTTATTGGACAAGAAAAAAAGCACAAAAGAAAACCAAGAATAAATGACTAGCAAATTTGCACTGAAAACAATTAATGCTCAATGCTTAAAATTTGATATTTTTTAAATTTTTGTGATTTTGGGCATGAAGACGTTATATTTTGAGGTGATCGTAAGAAGTATTTTGTAGGATTGGTTAAGAGCTACAAAAGAGTTGAAGCCAAAAAGCTAAAATTCCAAATAGTTAATGAGACAAAGACCTGAATTTTTTTAAAAGAAAATTTTCCTATGAAAAATATAGGAGTCTTTTACAAAAAAAAAAAACCTTAGCCAATCAGACCAAACCCAGCCAGGGGTTTTACTACTACTATTTGTAGCTTTAAGATTTGGTGGGTCTCGTTGGTATTAAAATTTTGTGGTGCACTGTGTTATCGGTAATCGGTAGCAGCTTAGCAGATTCTTAAAAGATTCGGCTGGGCAATAATCAACCTTCTGTCAAGCGACTGATCTGGATTTCAAAGTAGGCGCTTTTAACTTCACTTCCAAAATGCGCGCATCTTAGTAGGCTCTCTTACACTTTGTAGCTAGGAAATGTTGAGTAAATTTTTCTCATTCAGTTGTTCGCTTTCGTAGCAAAAAAATGAGTGGCAAACAGTCTTTCTTTTCTTTATTTGATTTTTGACTTTTATATATCTTTTATATCTCTCTGTAGCGGTAGCTTAGCTGCTACAAATAGCACACATTTCACATCTGATCCTATCAAATTTTCCTCCAGCAACTCGCACAGCTGGTCCGTGGCCTTCGTTTTCGATGCTCGAGCGCTCCAGCGCCTCCAGCTTCTCCTTGTTCTTCTGTGCGTGCATGATGTCGATCAAGTAGATGCCCGTATGAGTTGGCTTATAATTACTCATGTTTGGTTCAAAAATGTGAAAATGAAAAATTTTCTTTTTGCCAAGAGAAATTTTTCGCAAATTTTTTTCAGACTTTTTTTTTCTTTGTGTTTGGTTTGATGATGAGATCAAACACTGTCTGGTAGGTTGCCTACTAATTTAATTCAATCATTATCGGGGGTGTCTTGGAAACCTCTAGAGATTTTGGCTTCGGTTGGTTTGCAAATCGCTAGAAAAGTCCGTCGGTGTCCCAGAACTTCGAGACATTTCGTTTTCTTCGAAAGTCGAGTTCGAAAGGTGAGTGTATTAGATTATGGTCCTACTACAAAAACAGTGATATATTGCCGGGTTCGTGAAGTCGCTATTGGGTGGCTGGTTTGTGTATTGGTTGGTTTTCCAAAGTCTCCCAACAACATAAGAGAGGTTTGAAACCAACCAAAAGAGATTGGATAAGATTTCTGGGACACCGCCGTATATGACAATATTTTATATTGAATTATTGCTTTGCCAAATTCGGCTAATCTTCTAGTAATTTGGTAATTTGATTATCTGTGGATCAGCATCTATCTGTAGTGCCTCATTGTCGCTGGGATCCACAACTGTTTGTATTGCGTCGTCGCCAATCGGATCGTTTTGCCTAGTTACTTGGCAGGTCTATGTTGTACAGCTCAGGGTCATTTGAATTTGTAGCTCACGAAGGAGACATATTTGGTGCATTTCCTTATAACTTTTTTAAAGTCTACTATGCCTTACAGGCATAGCTCGCAAAAAACTGTTAACCATTTTTTCAATGCGACCCGCCTCAGTGAAAAACAGAAACAAACGCAGCACAAACTGTCTCTCACTGAGCGGAACACTTTTTCTAGCACGTCATGTGTTTTCTGTTACTTGTGTTCGGTTGAGCAAAACAAACGAGTCGGTCATCCGACAATCTCCGACAGCAACTTTTGAGCAAGCGCTCACTAATCAACTGTCTTCAAATGAGCAGAACACTATAAGTGTCAGCGAAAAGTGTTTTTTGTTTTGTGCGATTAGCTGGATGTATGTGTGTATTTTAAATGTACATAGTTAAGTGGGTCTTCTGCCTTTCAGGGCCGAGTTTGACCTATTTTTTTTTAAAATCGTGGAAACTGCCATAGCTGTATCATCCCTAAAGTCCTTACGACGATCTCGCTCTTAGAGTAAGCTGAGTGAATCATTTGCAGATTTACCCCTAGAATAGATTTGTCCATTCTAGTGGCTTTAATGTTGTTCTTGATAGACTGCTCTTTAATTTGCGCAGGACCCATTATATTTCGCGAGTTTATAGGGCTCATCGAAATCGGGTTTAGAATCTCACGAAACCTTTCGCTGTCCAACACCAAAAATGGCACGCCGTCTGTGGTGACAATTTTAACAATTGACGAAATAAATTCCTCTTCATTAGCTTCATACGAATTTTTTCGCTTTTTCGTATTTTTTTGCAAGTTATAATTGATGTTGCAGTCCATATTTTCAAGATTTTCCGCATGTTTTGTCGTCAATTGCCGCCTCAAATTTGTTATGTGCCTTCCAGTCAATTTTATGTTGCAAACTGACTTATTATTTGCTGAGTCAAATTTTAAACAGTTATGAACTTTTTACTCTCTTCTCGACCCATTTTACGAACGATTAAAATTAGTCCAAACGCATTAAAAACACACAGCCAAGTGACTCTCGTTATACAAAGACACACACAGCGGAACACACAACCACATATACATACGCAAAAAAGACTTCGAAAGTATGGCAAAAGTGTTAGTGAATGACAGGAGAGAAACAGAAGCGGAAAAAAGTGTCTTTGCTTTGAGAGCAACAGAAATGAACAAAAACAGAACTGAAACTGTCTTTCGCTTGCTTTGTTTCGTTGTGTCCGTAACCTAACTGTTTTTTGTTGACACACTAAAAGTGTTGAGAGTTTTTTGCGAGCTCTGCTTACAAATACTACTGGCTTCTTCGCTAGAGCGGCGAATAATATTGTTGGAAGTATTCCGCGAACAAAACTCTGTGATGCAAGGTAAAAATATTTATTTAATGAATGTTGAGAATAGGCTGCTAACTACAGCTGTCTAGTTATGTGCTAAACTAAATTCCTATGTGAACTAAGAGCTAAGATAATTTAAAGCTCCATAGCTTAACAAAAACGGTAGCTTAAAACAGGAATGCAAGCCAACCAACCGAAATGCAAACCATACCAGAACCGTACACAAGAAAACGATTCGGCTTGGTTCATTTTATGGCAGAGTCTTTCACACTTATGAGCCGAGAACGGTCGTCTTTTTGTTTCAGCGCCTTAATTTGGTCGCACCCAACCGGACCCCTTACGAAAAATGGCCGGTCCCTTAGGGTTATGTGAAAACGTTTTTTG
The DNA here is from genome assembly GCA_018904265.1 of Lordiphosa collinella. Taxonomy (NCBI): domain Eukaryota; kingdom Metazoa; phylum Arthropoda; class Insecta; order Diptera; family Drosophilidae; genus Lordiphosa; species Lordiphosa collinella. The sequence continues at coordinate 22,637 of JAEIFV010001466.1, forward strand.
ATATTTTAGCTTGAAAGTTGAAAATATCGTCCTAAAAGAATTTTTTGAAATTCAAAATGCTTTAGAAAATATAGCCCTTTTAATCAGGGACCGAAAATAATTATTATTTTGAAAATTTTTGATTAGATAAAAAAATATGAAGCATATGCTTTAAAGGTATTCTGTTGGATGAGACACTATTAATTACGGTTCAGCTTCTAAGATAGACCATGATTTCTTATTTTTGATTTTTATTGAAAAAAAATTATTCGCTATTAATTATTAAATAATTTTTATTTTATTCTTCGTTCATTATAATTTTGAATGATTTTTCACATTATTCGAATATACTATTTATTGGTCGATTTTTATTTGTTTAAATCATTGATGATTTTTTTGACGAGTTTTATTTTTATTATTCAAGCAAGATGATTATTCTTGATTTTTTTGTTTCTAATCAAAGCATACAAATTATACAGAGATTTTTTTGTTTGAAAATCGAGAATATTAATCCCGATAAGAATTTAGTTCCGAACACATTTAGAAATTTCATAGCACACGCCTTGCTACTTTAAGAGACAGCCAACGACTGACTGCGTTCACTCTGCCGCCGCCACACCAACTGAGATAGGTTGGCAGCCCTTTTGAGTAAGACCACCTCACATACATATTGAATAATATTATAGTGTTAATAGTCCACGTTAATCCAACATATTTTTGGTCCACGAAACACAACAAGTTTGCGGTTAGAATCGCAGAAAACATCACTTCACAAAAACACATATTAACATAGACAAATCACATAAAACAAAAAATGCATGATAACACTTATAATATACACACCTTCAACTTTGTTTTTCATTATGATTTACGTCAATATTCGATGTAGTTTTTATCTTATACTGATTTGAAATGTGCTATTATTTACAAGGCAAACAAAGTCAAAGCTTGTGGTAAACGATCAGCTGACTTCCAGGGCTGCCTAAATTCGCAGTGTTTCAATTTCAACTGTACCAGTATGATTTTTAAGTGCACGAGGTAATAATCTATTGGAAAAAAATTTGTCTTGCATTAGACTTAAAAAAAAATTTTGTTTAATTTCTGCTAAAACTTTTGGCATTTGGACCACTGTGCATTCCACGTTTAGCTGATGTTAAATTATACAACGCAAAAACAGCGCAAGGTTACTTCGAAACGATTATCGGCTATCGGTAGCAGCTTAGCAGATTCTTAACAGATTCGCTTTGGCAATAATCAACCTTTTGTCAAGCGACTGCTCTGGAAACGACTCTTATGTATACAAGCCAATTGTCTTTCTAAGTAGGCGCTTTTATTTTCACTTTCAAAATTCACGCATCTTAGTAGGCTCTTTTACACCAATGCCAAGCTATGCAACTGTCACACTTTGTGGCTAGGAAATGTTTAGTTAATTTTTCTCTTTCAGTTGTTCGCTTTCCAACTGAGCTGTTCGTAGCAAAAAATTAATGGTCCACCGCAAACTGTCTTTTTTTTTCTTTATTTGATTTTTCGACTATTAACAATTCATTAATATTGTCCTCCCTCTTCGACTTGCGCAATTGTTTCGTCACCTCATAACGAAACCTGCGCAAGACCTCCATATTAAGGTTGTTGAACTTGTAGGAGCCCTTACTATTCTTTGAATCAAATTTATCCATAGTGAGAGTATTGATGGTTCTCAAAAGGCCCAACATTTTTTTTAAAATATATGTTTCTTCGGAGTTTGTACTCATTGTCTGACTGACTGACAGACTGTTTGGCAATCATCGCACAGCCTAAACGGCTAGCTCTTACCGGGCTGAAATTTGGACAGGAGTTTCCCTTTGTGGTGAAAGTGCGTACTAACACGGGGTTTTGGAAAATTCCACCCGTCGGAAAAGTTTGAATGGCGAAAATTTTACTTTTCATCCGATTGACTTGAAATTCGGTTTGTAAGGACCAGTGATGCCGCCAGCCTCTCTCTCTCAAAAAGGTGACAGATCGACAAAAAAAAGGGGGAAAAGGTGACGATGAAATGTTAAAAAAGGACAGAAAAAGTGACATTTTAAAACTATTTTATTTTAATTTTTTATTAAGTTTAGTTAATTTTAAATAAATATTCTTACATATATACAGGGTGTCTAAGTGGCTTCGTTCCCAAGTTATTACGTCTTAAAATAAAATGCAGTTTTGATGCAGTTTTTTTTATTTTTAATAAAAATTTCTGTGAAATGGTTTTCAAAAAATTATTTTTAGGAATTTATATGACATTTTCCCCAAATTTTTGTTGGTTTGCTTTAAAAAATTTATAAATGCTAAAAATGAGAACCTGTCACGCTAATACATTTCGAATATTGCTGTCTTATTTCAGAAGTAGTAACATCAAATGTCATTTCCTCCTTGATTCTTCGAAATTCAAGGGCTGAGTTACAGTTGATCGCAGCTTGTTATTTCTTCGTTGTATGAAAGGTCTTCAGCACGCCCCAAACGTAGCATTTGAATGGGGTCAAGTCTGGAGACCTGTCTGGACATTTAACTGAACCCCTATTGGCAATCCAGTTTCCACCAAAAACTTTGTTAAAATTCTGCGTGATTATTCTTCTCGAATGTACAGGTCAGCCGTCCTGTTGAAAAAACATTCCTGCGATTGTTTGCAATGGAAGGTCATCTATTGCGTCTTGCACTTCATTTTGTAGCAAACTCATTTACGAGGGGGCGTTCAACCGTTCCGGCAAAAAGAATGGTCCAATTATTTTATTTTTTGAAATGGCGTTGGTTTTAGAAAGATTTAGATAAGAACAGTATTATTTTATGCCTAAGACTCCCGCCCAAACGTTGACGCTGAATCTAGTTTGGTGTTTCTTTTGCAATTTTTTATGCGGGTTTTCTTGGGCGTCAAAATGCAAATTATGAAAATTTGTTATGCCTTCTCGGTTAAACGTCGATTCGTCGGTCCATAAAATTTTGTGATAGAAAGCATTCGTCTTGCGTGTCTTTTGAAAGCATTAATGTGCAAATAGTGATAAGGATGGTATAAGGATGGTAATAATTATGCTTTAGAATAGAGTGTACCAGCGATTTCGCTATTCTTGTTCCCGAAGAACATTTTTTCGAACACTTGTTGTTGGCTCTTGTTGCACTGCTTCTAAGACAATGTCCTCTGTGTTAGGATCAAAACCTCTGCTTTGATCGCCTGTAGATCTGGCAACACTTCCTGTTTTACGAAGTCTTGAAAAAGCTCCGGAAAACACGTTATGATAAGAAATCCGCCTCTGTGGATAGGCTTTCGCATACATTGCGTTGACGTTGGCTTTGCCGTAAAAAAACACGAAATCCGCGTACTCGACGTTAGAGAATTTCAACCCAAATTATTACTCTCAATATCACACTACAAACACTACAAAAAGCCACTTAGACCCATGGTGTAAAAGAAAAAAAAGTTCTGACGAAAAGTTTCTGGACACCCTGTATCGAAGTGAAAGTATGTTTTGTATGTTAGTCCCTTATGGGCGTCTAAGCCGCTGACCCGATCTTGACGAATTTTTTACGGTATGCTTATGTCGATCATGTCATTATAGCCTATGACATGATCGACATGAGCATCTCATGTCTGTGAAATGGTCGACGCTTGCCCGCGAAGGTTTCCAATTAGAAAAATAGGGGAAAGTTAACTTCGGCTCGGCCGAAGTTTTGTATACCCTTGCAGCTTCCATTGAAAATAAAAAAGTTTTTCTAAGACTACTTTTTAGACATTACTTTTCTATGGGATCTATACTAAAAAGATGTCTGATTTCGATTAAACTTGGTGAAATCCTGGAAAAGCATAATACACTCTTAAATGCGAAATTTGAAGGTGATCCCATTTAATAGCCTATTTCCACTATAGCAAATATGTACATATTGTCACATTTTATCACATATCAAAAAATATGTAACGTTTTTTCCATAGGAAACAAATTGTACATATTTAATATATGTGTCCAATCGACTGAGAAAATGTAGAAGCATTGTAGCCAAGTGGGAAGACTATTTTTTTCATACGCCGAGGTTGTGGGTTCAAGTCCCCGTAGTGGCATACTTTTTTTTTATAATTTATTTTATTTAAATTTAAAAAATTTACTCAGCCCTTTTATGAATCTATCATATAGGGGACGCTTAGTCGATTGGACACATACGATTAATTAAATATGTAACTTGTATATTAAATATGTAACGTTATTTCCATAGGAAAAAAAATAATATATATAAAACAAATAATAAAAAAAAAGGGTATACCACCACGGGGACTTGAACCCACAACCTCGGGGACTTGAACCCACAACCTATGCTTCTACATTTTTCTTTGAAATAAATAATACTAAATTCCAAAAAAGCTTTTGGCATTTCAAAAGCTACTTCGTTGTAAAAGTTAAATGAAAATGTACATATCATATGGAAACGCTCAGAAAAAAGATATGTACATTTCGAAATATGTGATTATAGTGGAAATAGGCTATAAAACAAAAAGTTTTTCTCACTAGAACTTCTTTTTCGACCGATCATTCATTCTGCAGCTACACACAAAAAAATCTGGTGAGTAGAATTAACTACGCTAACAGTAAATTTTTTCCAATTTTCTTATGCATTTGTTTTGTTGTTGTTTGGTTACTGTAGACAGTTAGATCTACCGAAGATATTGTAGGTTTCACGTATTTAGGTTTGCTCTTATGTTGTTGTTGCAATTAACAACTGTAATCATAGTAATTTTAGCTACAAATTTTTTTACACATATTTTGTTATTGTTAAAAGTTACAGCTGATTCAGTAAATTTACCATAGAAATGGTAACTCTAACGTTACTTGATCTGACGTGGCCAAAGTCTTCCTTTTTAAGCATTTCAGTTACAGTACTGTACAGATAGTCATCTGACTAATTTTTCAGTATTTTTACTGTAATGATAGTAAAGTGTAACAGTAAAAATAGTAAAAATATGGTTGCTGCCGTACGCGTTGGTTTTTGGTCTTGTGGTGCCTTGGAATTCCCAAACAGTCAAAGCATTGTTGGCATGGAATGGCCTTTGTCGACTTGCAGAAGATGTGTGTCTTGTCTTAAAAGGTATGAACAAACATAACTTATGGACCTGGAGGCTGCTAAACTGTTCTCTCATTGATTTTCAAAAATGTCACAAGAACAGACACATAGTAAAGTAACTAAAATAGTTACATTACTATTTTTTGGTACTTTTACAGTAAAAAATGTTATCATACTATTTGTATGGTAACTTGACAGCTAAAAAAGTACACCTACTATTTTACAGTAGTTTTTCGGTACATTTTCCAGAAAACTGTCAATGTACTATTTTGTTGGTAAAATAACTGTAAAAAATAGTTAGAAAAGCTACTTACTGTAAACATCGGTATATATTACAAATTTTGACGGTTGGCGCATTTCTAAACGATATTTTCGGTTCGATTTACTATAACAACTGTTCTCTTTACGTAAAGGCTTACGTGATAGTTGATGTAAAAATTGGTTAATTTAACCGACTTTGTGGGTTGGCGCATTTCTAACCTACGATATAGGTTAGACTTACCCACAGATTTTTTTGTGTGTATATGCTATAGTCATCCGATTTTGATAAAACCTTGTAGAAATGTGTCCAAAGTATATAAAACAAGTGTATGCCAATAAAAAGGACGTTTTCATTAAAAACAAAAAAGTTTTTCTCACTAGAACTAGTCTTTCGCCCGATCATTCCTATGGAAGCTACATGCTATAGTTGTTGTTGTTTATTTGACATCTTAGTGCTACAAGTACATGGAGACTTATGTTTATGGCACTAATCACAGTATCCGATAGTCATCCGATTTCGACCAATCTTTGTAGAACTGTGTAAAAGTAAATAAATTAAGTGTATGCCAATGATGAGGACGTTTTCATTAAAAACAAAAAAAGTTTTTCTTACTAGAACTAGTTTTTCGACCGATCGTTCCTACGGGAGTTATATGCTATAGTCATCCGATTTCGACCAGCGTATTTGCAGCGTATTTGTACCAAAAGACTTCGTGCAAAGTTTGGTGAGGATAGCTTTAAAACTGACGGAGGAGATAGCATCGTCGTGCTGATCAAGAATATTTATACTTTATGTGGTCGGAAATGCTTCCTTCTATGCGTTACAAACATCCGGACAATTTTATAATACCCTCTGCAAGGGTATAAAAATGGGTAGAAAATGGTTCAAAAACCGCGAAATTTGCAAAATGTTCGATTGCAATGAAACTTTTGGCAATGGTCGGTTGCTTGCCCACGAAGCTTTCTAAGGTCCAAAACCGCGAAATTTGCAAAATTACCATATGAGTTTTATATGAAAGCGCTTAATGCTTATATTACAATGCTGGCGTTTGTAAATGGAAGCTGCAGGTCCAAAATATTGCGAAATTGCAAATTTTTGATCTTAGCCGTAATAATTGTGAAGATGTGATAGACGGCAATTGTAGACGGAGGTATAAACAAAACGGCCAAAAATGTCGCGAAATTTGCAGGATATTCATAAGATTAGATTATCAGGAGGACGGGTAAATAGAGGAAAAGATCGAATGGTCTAAAATGTTTATATCGATTTGCAGCCATCACTAACTTGAATATAATCGCTCTAATCATAAGAACCCGGGCGACGCCGGGTATTCAGCTAGTTATATTAAATATTGAAATTACGCAGAATATACTAAAGTAACTATAATAATTTTATGGCTGCGTCAATAATATCTTCGCCCTCAACGTCTTCTTTATTAGAATACGACAAATTATTAGGGCTAAAATTTTTTCAACTGAGAACAAATTAATCCTTTTTATACAATGGGAACAGGGGGATCATGAAGTTGTGCAAAAGTATGTAACAGATAGAAGGAAGCATTTACGACCCTATAAAGTATATATATTCTTGATCAGCATCAACAGCCGAGTCGATTTAGCCCTGTCCGTCTGTCCGTCCGTCTGTCCGTCTGTCCGTCCGTCTGTCCGTCTATCCGTATGAACGCGTGTTTCTCAGAGACTATAAGAGCTAGAGCCACAAATTTTTGCATGTAGATAGGTGTATACCCGATTCAGTACGAGTTTGTTTCAGATTTGGAAAATTCCTCCCCCTCCCCCCTTTAAGCGCAAAAAACTGTCACAGCCACAATTTTTTAGATTGACCTACCGAACTTTACATAAATCAAGTAAGGCCCAATGTCTATCTATTCTGAAAAGATCACTAAGATCGGTCAAAAAACACCGAAGTTATATACGAATCAATTTTGCTTGTGGGAGAGAGGGGGGGTCTTGCATTGTCAGTTATCGAGCGCGGCCGCATGCCATGCGTTTGTGTGTATGTTGGAATGTGTGTATGTGTGAGTGTGTGTGTATGTAAAGAAAAAACACACGAAATCAAGAGAACAGGGTATTTTGTAGTCGGGACACTCGACTACAGCTCCCTTACTTGTTAAAGTTTTGAAGTTGTAGGGCAACCTAATATACAACATAACATAATACAATTACATTTTTATACTTAAGAAATTCAAATATAGTACCTTTTTATACCCTGTTCCCATTGAAAATGGGAAAAGGGGGATCATGAAGTTGTGCAAAAGTATGTAACAGGTAGAAGGAAACATTTGCGACCCTATAAAGTATATATATTCTTGATCAGCATCAACAGCCGAGTCGATTTAGCCATGTCCGTCTGTCCGTATGAACGCGTGTTTCTCAGAGACTATAAGAGCTAGAGCCACAAATTTTTGCATGTAGATAGGTGTATACCCGATTCAGTACGAGTTTGTTTCAGATTTGGAAAATTCCTCCCCCTCCCCCCTTTAAGCGCTAAAAACTGTCAGAGCCACAATTTTTAAGATAGACCTTCCAAACTTTGCATACATCAAGTAAGGCTCAATATCTATCTATTCTGAAAAGATGAATAAGATCGGACGAAAAACACCGAAGTTATATACGAATCAATTTTGCTTGTGGGAGAGAGGGGGGTCTTGCATTGTCAGTTATCGCGCGCGGCCGCATGCCATGCGTTTGTGTGTATGTTGGAGTGTGTGTATGTGTGAGTTTGTGTGTATGTAAAGAAAAAACACACGAAATCAAGGGAACAGGGTATTTTGTAGTCGGGGCACTCGACTGCAGCTCCCTTACTTGTTTTACCCTGTTCCCATTGAAAATGGGATCATGAAGTTGTGCAAAAGTATGTAACAGGTAGAAGGAACCATTTGCGACCCTATAAAGTATATATCGATTTAGCCCTGTCCGTCTGTCCGTATGAACGCGTGTTTCTCAGAGACTATAAGAGCTAGAGCCACAAATTTTTGCATGTAGGTAGGTGTATACCCGATTCAATACGAGTTTGTTTCAGATTTGGAAAATTCCTCCCCCTCCCCCCTTTAAGCGCAAAAAACTGTCAGAGCCACAATTTTTAAGATAGACCTTCCAAACTTTACATATATCAAGTAAGGCCCAATATCTATCTATTCTGAAAAGATCAATAAGATCGGACGAAAAACACCGAAGTTATATACGAATCAATTTCGCTAGTGGGAGAGAGGGGGGGCCTTGCATTGTCAGTTACCAAGTTTGCGCGTGCATGTGTTAGAGTGTGTGTGTATGTGTAAATGTGTGTATATGTGTATGAAAACACAAGAAGTCAAGGGAACAGGGTATTTTGTAGTCGGGGCACTCGACTACAGCTCCCTTACTTGTTAATTGTGTTTATATGTAAGTGATGGACACAAGTCGATACCTCTAACGTAATCTATTACGATTTAATACGATATAAGTGATGTTTTACCATCTTTTACGCTTTGTCCAATTTGTAATTTTTGCATATTAGAAATATTTTTTGCAAAAAAAATTCAGAAGCTAAAAAGTGAAAAGTTCCAGTTTTCACTTTCACTAGATTTGCTCGAATTCGATTTGGTTACCTGTTCCTGCTTTCACAATTCGATAGATTTACTCTATTTGAATTCACATTGCATGGAGCCGATGAATTAAAAAAAAATTGGGGAAAGTTAACTTCGGCTCGGCCGAAGTTTTGTATACCCTTGCAGCTTCCATTAAAAACAAAAAAGTTTTTCTAAGACTCTTCTAAGGCGAAATTTGGAGGCGATACCATTTAAAACAAAAAGATTTTCTCACTAGAACTTCTTTTTCGACCGATCATTCATTCTGCAGCTATATGCTATAGTCATCCGATTTTAATAAAACTTTGTAGAAATGAGTCCAACGTATGCTATGCTGTAGTCATCCGATTTCGACCAAACTTTGAAGAATTGCGTAAAAGTATATTCAACAAGTAAGGGAGCTGCAGTCGAGTGCCCCGACTACAAAATACCCTGTTCCATTGATTTCGTGTGTTTTTTCTGTACATACACACACACTCACACATACACACACTCCAACATACACACAAACGCATGGCGTGCGGCCGCGTGCGATAACTGACAATGCAAGACCCCCCTCTCTCCCACATGCAAAATTGATTCGTATATAACTTCGGTGTTTTTCGTCCGATCTTATTGATCTTTTCAGAATAGATAGATATTGGGCCTTACTTGATATATATAAAATTTTGAAGGTCTATCTGAAAAATTGTGGCTCTGACAGTTTTTTTTGCGCTTAAAGGGAGGAGGGGGAGAATTTTCCAAATCTGAAACAAACTCGTTTTGAATCGGGTATACACCTATCTACATGCAAAAATTTGTGGCTCTAGCTCTTATAGTCTCTGAGAAACACGCGTTCATACGGACAGACAGACAGACGGACAGACGGACAGACGGACAGACGGACGGACAGACGGACAGGGCTAAATCGACTCGGCTGTTAATGCTGATCAAGAATATATATACTTTATAGGGTCGCAAATGCTTTCTTCTATCTGTTACATACTTTTGCACAACTTCATGATCCCCCTTTTCCCATTTTCAATGGGAACAGGGTATAATAAGTGTATGCCAATGATAAGGACGTTTTCATTAATAACAAAAAAGGTTTTCTCACTAGAACTAGTTTTTCGACCGATCGTTCCTATATAGCTATATGCTATATTCATCCGATTTCGACCAAACTTTGTAGAATTCTGTAAGAGTATATAAAATAAGTGTATGCCAATGACAAGGACGTTTTCATTAAAAACAAAAAGTTTTTCTCACAAGAACTAGTCTTCCGATCGATCGTTCCTATGGCAGCTATATGCTATAGTCATCCGATTTCGACCAAACTTAGTGAAATCATGGGAAGGGATAGTAAACTAAGAAATACGTACCTTGGAGGCGTTTCCATTAAAAACAAAAAGTTTTTCTCTTTAAGACTAGTTTTTCAACCGATCGTTCCTATGGCAGCTATATGCTTTAGTCATCCGATCCGGCCGGTTTCGACAAATGTGCAGCGTTTCTGTACCAAAAAATCGTGGAAAGTTTGGTTAGGATAGCCTTAAAACTGACGGAGGAGATAGCATAGAAACAGACGGACAGGGCTAAATCAACTCAGCTCGTCGTGCTGATCAAGAATATATATACTTTAGGTGGTCGGAGATGCTTCCTTCTATGCGTTACAAACATCCGGACCATTTTATAATACCCTCTGCAAGGGAATAAAAAATGCGATTTTGTACATAAAGGCGTCAAAATAATGGCTTAAAGTTAATTTTGTAAAATTGTTTAGTGTATTTAGATACTTTTTGCAATTTTACATTTCCCTTAAAAACCATTTTTTAAAATTATTTATTTATTTTTATGAATAGCTTCAATTTTGCAATTTGCCATCCAAATCGAATTCACCTATTTTGTTCAATCTGTTCTGGTTTTCAATTCTTTATGAAACGCTGGGAAAATATTCATAAAATGCCCTTAAAAATAGAAGCGACATTTTAGACACCTATATTTAATTAATATCAACTATTATGAGAGATCATTTATTGGATTGTTTTGATTTACCAGTTGATTAAGGTAAAAGTGAAGTCAACGGAAACAATTTGAAAATTAAACATTCGAATTGCAAGTCGTTCAAATACCAGAACAGCTAAAACCAAATCGTTCCATTTTGTTTTCATTAAAAATCGGAGACATTAAAGACATTTATAAAGGAAACTTTACATTTTCTTGTTGGCAATGATGAATTTTTCTCATTAGATTACTTGCACAATTTTAGAGAGGCCGCTGTACAAAAATGCTTGTACAAAAATGCCCACAGTCCGCGAACTAAGGTTTCGACGGTGAATCTAAAAACGGAATTCGGTCTACTTTTATCTCTAGCTTATGGCTTATATGGACTCGATAATGGGTCTTGTCAAATGTGGTAATCCATATTGCGGTTTTTCGATGCATGTTACCATCTTTTAAGGAAACATTTTATGGGTCAATATCAAAACGAATTTAAAATCTTAAAAAAATTCTACCGAGTTGTTTTCGATTGAATCAAGTTTCTAAGATGGACCTCTTTGGGCGGGGTACTAAACACGAGTCCGTTGGAGGTGGGAATTTAGTATAACAATTGCAGTGAGCCCTTTTATCATTGGTGAATTTGATAAAATTTTTGCATTCATCTATATTCAACCAGCAACAGATAATGTAACTGTGTGTTGCCAGTATAAATAAATACAACAGATACTCCGACTTTCTCAGAAAATAATGCACGATCTGAAAAACAGCACAAGGTTACTTCGAAACGGTTATCGGTAGCAGCTTAGCAGATTCTTAACAGATTCGCCTTGGCAATAATCAAGCGTCAAGCGACTGATCTGGAAACGACGTTCATGTATACAAGCCAATTGTCTTTCTAAGTAAGCGCTTTTAATTTCACTTTAAAATGCACGCATCTTAGTAGGCTATTTTACACCATTGCCAAGAGTTAATTTTTCTCATTCAGTTGTTCGCTTTCAAACTGAGCTGTTCGTAGCAAAAAAATGAACGGCCCACCGCAAACTGTTTTTTTTTCTTTCTTTATTTGATTTTTCGACTGACTATTTACAATTCATTAATATTGCGAAGCAGTCCTTTTTTGACATTCGCAACTCGTTCGTCACTTCAAACGGCACCTGCGCGAGTTCTCCATATTGAGGTTGTTGAACTTGTAGGAACCCTTACTATTCTTTGAATCAAACTGACAGACTGTTTAAAAATCATCGCACAGCCTAAATGGTAAGAGCTATAGCTCTATAGAGGGCAAAAGTTTGAATGGCGAAAATTTTTTTTTCATCCGATTGACTTGAAATTCTGTTTGTAAAAAGGTGACAGATCGACAAAAAAAGGCGGAAAAAGGTGACGATGATATATTAAAAAAGGACGGAAAGTGACATTTTAAAATTATTTTATTTTGATTTTATATCAAGTTTAGCTCATTTTAAATATATATCTATATATATATATACATATATATATATATATATTTTG
>JAEIFV010001467.1:0-46610 GCA_018904265.1 Lordiphosa collinella
AGTTATATTGCTAGTTTCACTCTGAATGCAAATGGTATTCCCGCCACAAAGTGGAGTTAATAAAATTTCTCCAAGACAATGAAATCGACATAATGCTTCTTGCAGAAACCGCCACTTGACTTGGACCGATACACTTTTCAATTACCTGGGTATGCATTTTACGGCACAAATCACCCAGATGGCAAAGCCCATGGAGGCACTGGCATCCTCGTCAGGATGTATCAAGTATTACCCACTATCAGGTTTTTCGAAAACTACCTACAAGCCACATCGATATGTGTAGAGCTCCAAACGAGGCAATATCACTCTGTCCGCGGTTTACTGTCCCCCACGTTTCAAATACTTCAGAAAATCAATTCCAGAGTCTCTTTGGTCATACTCACCATCGCTTATTTACAGACTATAATTCGAAGGCCTTCTGCATAAATGCGCTGCACATATGTCGAAACCGGCTGGATCAATGATTGAGCATATAGCTGTCATAGGAACGATCGGTCGAAAATAGTTCTAGTAAGAAAACTTTCGCTTTTTATGGAAACGCCTCCAAAGTACGTATTTTTGGTTTACATACTTTCCCATGATTTTGTATTAAGTTTTGTCAATTGAAGACTATATATAGCTGCCATAGTGGTCTGATCGGTCGAAAAAGAAGTTCTAGTGGAGAAAAACTTTTTTCTTTGTAATGAAAATTTCCTTTATCATTGGCATACACTTATATTATATATACTTAACACATTTCTGCAAAGATTTGGTTATCGATGGCTGCAGTATGATCGATCGGACGAAAAAAGCAGTTCTAGTGAGAAAACTTTTGTTTTAAATGATCGCCTCCAATTTTCGTAATGAATATATTATGTTGATCATGATTTCGACAAGTTTGGTCGAAATAAGAAATCTATATATTATAGATCCCAAAGAAAAGTAAGGTCCTAAAAGTAGTCTTAGTTAGAAAAACTTTTTTGTTTTCACAAATCAGGCTGTATATAGAACTCGGCTGAGCCGAAGTTAACTTTTCCCTATTTTTTCTTTGAATAAACTCAACATCCGGTCACCCTGCTGTTGGCGCCATCTTTGTAAATGAGAAAGCATGTGGTGAGCTGAAAACAGCAAACGAGGCATGAAGAAAACTTAAAAGCTGTGTGAACAAATGCAAAAAGTTACAGGAAATGAGAAGTCGGAGAAAGATCGAAAATGTATCCCTGGAGTCTTCTTCACCAAAGCTACGAGATCACGTTTCGCCCAACGCCTCCAACCCAAGATGTTTCTTTCGGGTAAAAGCGCCTTGAAATCCATAAAATGATTGACCCGCACCTATCTACGGGTTTCCGCATGAAATTCGAAGTGGGCCGACACTGCCATCAAACAATGGAACAACCATCAAACTATGTAGCTTAGAAACTATGTTTCCATCGTTACAGCAGACGCTAAAGGGATTTTATGGTATTTGGTGCAAAAACGCAATGCAAGAACAAATGAGAACACAAGAATTCCCACCCAAATGCTCGCTTCGCAACAATTCAAATATTGTGGCTCTCTGACAGAGCTTCACTCTGAATGCAACCACTTCGCCACTAAGTGGAGTTATCAAAATTTCTCCAAGACAATGAAATCGACATAATGCTTCCCAGAACCCACTGGACGGACCGATACAATTTTCACTACCTGGGTATGCATTTTTACCCCAAATAATCATCCAGATGGCAAAGCCCATGGAGGCATCTTTCGGCATCCTCGTCATGACTAATGGCATCATCCACTACTGGTTTTTCGGAAAACTACCTACAAGCCACATCGATATGTAGAGTCGGAACGAGGCAATATTACTTGTCCGCGGTTTACTGTCCCCCCACTTGCTTCGCAATATTAGAAAATCAATTCCTGGATTTAATATACTTATCACCGCCTGGCTGCGGGCATCTATAATTCGAAACATCCTCACTGGCCCCAGACTCGACCAATCCCAAAGGGAAGCCCCCCGACAGTGTGTATCAAACAAACTGGACCTATCTCCCGGGAAGCCCACACTGGCCGGTAGATCCTAAAGAAATTACCCGATCTCAGTGACTTTGCCATAAACAAGAAAAAGCTACACAAACCTTGGTAACTTCAGGCCTTGCTGGACTTGTCGTCAGACCATTCTCCAATAATATTCACCCCTTCTGGAGTGCCCTGCGTTAGAGAATATCCTCGAGACTGAGTCGTAAACACACGAAGACAAACTTGCTCAAATACAAAAACAGAAACAGCAGTCACATCGAGCTGAGCCCAACCATAAAACAGCAAGAAAGACATTGACAATTCAGTTCAAGCCCTCACCTCTATCATTGAATAAGCCGCTTCATCACCAAACCCCCCAAACGACAACAACAGCACCTCAGCAAGATCGTAGATTGACAAACAGTTACATCGCTGACCGCTGGTCACAGAAAAGCGGCGTGTTAGCGAGAATGGCAAAGCTTTAGATCGGCTTTGCCACAAAAATCGCTGACTTGCTGAAGTACTTCGCAAAGCACAATTGAAATAGAACAGCTTGCACATAGTTTATCAGAAAATTTTCAGCCTCACAAGCACAAAATTATAGCACGCGCCAGTATAAAGCCACCTGCGTACAGAGCACGCTCAAGAGATCAGACAGAAGATGTCTGCATCGGGGTAAGAAAAGGCAACTGTCTTTGCTCTTCACCTGAATAGCTTCCCCAGCCAGAATCAACCAATGCGTCTATGAACTTCCATTACACCTGACCGCCGCGTCAAACTCAACCCCAATCAAAGCCGATCTAAGGAAATAAAAACGCCATCGGAGGCAGAGTTGAACCCAGAAAAGCTCCGGACATGACCTTATTACACCTTAAATGATTATGAAACTCAAGTCCCGCCATTACATATATCCCAAGATCTTTTTCAATGTTGTTTAGCGATGTGATGCTCTTTCCGAACCAGGAGGAAGTCCACAATCAACATTCGAGATACCAGGAAAAAATAAAACACAAGCGTCATCATACAGACCCATTAGTCTGCTAACTTGCCTGTCAAAACTATTTGAGAAGATTCATTTCAGTAAAAATTGTTCTATGGCACAAAATATCGGCCTCTGCATCAATTTGGGTTCAGATAAAGTACGGGACTATTGGAGCAAGTCAACCGTTTAACTCTATAATTTCCGACTCATTTTGAGCACCACGAATACTGCTCTGCAATTTGGTATGTTGCCCAAGCATTTGACCGTGGTTTGGGTTGATGGTCTTATATTTAAGATAAGGACAATGCTTTCCAAATACTCCTCCATTAAGTCCTAGAAAGTTACGCGTCAGTAACAGAGTATTTACAGTTGGTCTAAAATGAGTATTACAACGGAAGATGCCCATTTATAGGAGCAGAAGGCTGGGGTAGCGTACTCGGTCCCTCCCCTGTATGTAATGTACACTGCCGACATACCAACAGACCCTCGACTTACAATAAGTACTTTTTGCGGATGATACGGCAACATACAGATCACGATGTCCAATTAACACACAGATCCTAACAAGCCACCGTTAGCTAAAGTGGAAGAGGCTGGATAACTGGCGTATAACCAACGGTCAAAAGTGTTAACATGTGACGGCCCACCAACAGGAAGCACCTGTCCCCAGCTATCCTCAAATGCAACCCAGATCCCCATCAAACGATGTTGTGAGCATCAAGTGTCCACCTAGCCTGTTTGGACTGTGGCTCTGCAGTTATGGGGAAATGCCTGTGCGAGCAGTAGTGGACATCCTTCAAAAGGACGCAATCAAGCAATTTCGCTCCATGCCTGAGCGCCATGGTACATTCGCAATGAGTGTATCCACAACAACCTTCAGCATCCCATTGGTCGAAACTCCAAAGAGCAACTTAATCAAAAATATTCTATGCTTTCCTCACCCACCCAAACTAACTGCAAAATCTCTTTCCATGCTAGTAACGCATTCTCGCCTTCAGGAGAAAAGACCTACCAACCCAGCGAATTGACCATTTAGCGCATTAGGACACAAACTAACTCAACAGGGAATGGTTTATAAATAAGTTTCTAGATTGAAGATCTAAAAAATTATTGTTAGTCTCAAATAAGAGAAGATTCAATAAATACAAAAGAAAAAAAAAAAGTTTCCAAAGCGCAATCTTCGAATGACTTAGAAAGCCCTTTTGAAACAAGTAAAAATCAAGCTCCAATAAAGCATACTTGTACCTGTATGTTATTCATCAAGGCGACCAAAGCGCCCAATTGTTTGTTTTTTGCAACTGGAATATCGTAACATCCGATCTAAAAAATACTAACATGTCCAGGCTCAAACTTCTCTATATCTATAAAACCAAACATAGACGTTTTTTTCAATTTTGCAAGTGGTAGGGCGTGGCAAAATTGAAAATAAACTTGATCTGCTCTGCAAGTATGTTGTTATAAGAAACATAGCGTTTCCTTTTGAGACTCATACAGGTCACAAAACGTGTAAGCGAAGGCTAGTGGAAACAGGGTGAGTGGAAATATTTTTATACCATTTTTATTGGTCCTGCAAAGTTCTGGCTGGGAGCTTCTTTTATTATTTTTTTTTATTATTTTTTTCTTCACATTTTTTATGCAAAACAAACAGAAGAAGGAGAAAAAAGGCAAACGAAGGCAAAACAAATTCGCCGCAAACTAAATGTGTTTGTGGCATTTGATAGCGTCAGCAAACTGAATCCCCCTCCTCATTTTTACCTTCCCAGGTGAGAAGTGCGAGGAGCCAAAGTAAATGAAAAGTGAAAAAAAAATTAATTTTATCCTTGCCATTTCCGTTGTTGCGTGTGCGGTTTTCCGTTCTGTCTAAAAAGTGGGTGGGATTTCTTACCCACTCTCTATGGTTTCTGTATTATATTTTTTCTATGTCTTTTGTTATAAATCTTGAGGTTGAGCACTCCAGTGGACGCCATTTTTATTTTTCACCTGCTCCGCCAAGTCCGCTGAGTACGTGTGTCCGCCAAGCGGTGCTTATTTTCAATACTGTCAGTTCCTACGGTCAGCAAATGTCGCTGGGGAGTGGGTTAGGATGTGGATGAGACAGCCAGCCAACCTTTTACTAGATTGCAAAAAAAAGGGTGAAGGATAAAGAGAGACATTGGTAGGGTTAGGTGTCCATAAGAGTATATGTCTGCAGGGAAATAATTTATAGAAGTATCAACCCAAACGGACAGTGCTTTAGGGGGTTTAGTTTGATCTTTTTTTTTTTTGAGAAATTTAAGTAAAATATTTTAACACATTTATTAAAAGCAAGGTATGCTTAGAGACTTCCTCTTTATCTGGAAAGCCTGCTGATGAAGCGTCTAAGGCAGTGTTCTGTACGTCTCTATCTACTGGGCATAGGAAACTCTCAAACAGCGCTGCTGACACAAGATAGTATAAGCTTGTCGAGCTAAGTGAATAAGGTTTTATGCTGCTTTCAACTTCAATTAACACTGATTGTCAGATAAAGACAGCCTACTGTTGATGCGCACACATACCAATGACAAAATGTGATTGTGTTTTTTGCTGGACCCTGCACTATGGGGAATTTGCCCGATTTTTTGGAATAAATGTATTTTTTAAAAGTATGCCGCTTTTCGATTTTTTCATTTATTGTATTAGGAAAACATCGCTGTTTTGTAACATACCGCAAATGTTAACTTAACAGTCTAGTATTTAAATACCAACTGTTAAAGTCAGCTGTTGCAACTGCACATGCGTTTGTTTAAATTTTGCTTAACTTTGAAGCTCCACTTTCAAATCAGTAATTCTGAAACAAAATTACGTAAGACAGTCAAATTTGAAATGATTACTAATTCTTCAGGTATGTACTTTGTGTAAATACTAATATGTTGCTTTGATAAAGTGGTCCAATTCTAACAATTTGTTAATGTAGCAGGTGAAGTTTTCGTTTGGTTTGAAAGAAAATTCAACTTTCAATAGAGTTTTAAAAAATGTTTATCTTTGTTAAGTGAGTGGTCTATATCCATGTTGTAGAGTCATTAATTGCGAATTCACAACATATTGTCTCATCGTGCGCTTCGTGCTAACTTTCCAGGCGTAATTTCATTTCTTAGGAACCAATCTCTTGATCAGGAAATGCAGCCCTGGAAATGTGGCATAAGCAAAAGGGTCTTCGAGAAAAAGAAGTATCTGGTATTCAATTTGTTACAAGCAAGTTGATCCCATTATTTTTGAAGTAAATCTTAAAAGAGAAAGCCCGAATTTTTTCCGTCAATTTGTTGCAAAAATGGCAAAATGCCAGAGGAAGTTGGATAAGTTTTCGACAAAATATTCAAAGTGGATGAAAGGGCAATCTTAGCGTGAAGTTGATTGGAAATGCAAGCAAAGGAGAATCAATGAAAATATTCGCTGGACGCCCAAAAATATCATTTTGGTTAAAAGGTGCAAGAGGAAGAAATGAAGCTAACTATCTCTCAGCGGCCTAAAAGCATAATGTTGGTTTGCTGGTTCAAGTAGCAGGCATAGCTGCTCGGAAGACATGAGCTCAACGATCTTGCTGTTATATTGAAGTTACTAGCGTTAAATCCAGCAAAAAAAGCCAATTCGAGAGGACGCAAAGTGCGTTATTCTAGAGAAGGCATTGGAATATTGTATCCAAAATTTATAGAAAGAAGTAGCCGAAAAAAAGATGGGCGCGCCCATATTGAAATAACGGAAACCGTAGCGAAAGTTTCCTACAAGATCTTTTGGATCATACCGTAGCTCGGATAGTAGCTTATCAAGCGGAATTTATTGCCGCGACAATGAATGATCAGCCACAAATTTCCTATCTAGAATTGATTTTAAGCTATGGTTTTGATGGAAGCACGGGATAAGCGAGTTTCAATCAGGCATACACTGACTGCCAGTCATATCAAGCTCATTTATCACTCTTCGCTACGACAGTTATGCCTTTTCGCCAATAGATTCATCAGGCAATGTTTATGGAATAATAATACCTCCCTGAGAGTATACGATTTTGTCGTCCGTTAAAACTGAGTTTTTAAAAAATCAATTGAAGTAATTGGAAGAGAGAGCATTTACAGATCCAAGCTGAGATAAAGTTGAAATTCTCGCCAATATAACTGGCATTGATATCCAAGTCTCATTTCCGAAATATGAGAACCATATTAATATGCTTATCAATGTCAATTACCAATAAACCTGGACAAATATGAGCCATTTTGTCAAGAAACTGAGCACCTTATTGTCGACCAAATATCCATGGCTTCCCCCTTATGACACCGACTGTCCACAAGATTTTGGTTCACTCCAGACTCATCTTAGAACAAACCGTTCTTCCAGTCGGCTATTTTATGGAAGAGGTGCAGAGGTCAGGAATAGTATTATAAGTCCGACAGACTCCACCATGTGAGAAAGCACAGTCGAATCTCCAACTTTACAGATGTTTCCACCAGAGCCATGGATACTTGGACCCCAACATTTCATCAATGAATTTAAAGAAGCGCGTCCAAAAAACATAAGCGGGTCTTTCTCTTCCACCGAAGTCACTCAATTGTTATTATGCGAAAATGAACCTGGGGGCGAGTCTTTGGATGTTGATGATTCATGAAGAGGAAAGGAAAAGAATATAATGTGTTAAAATGTTTATTGAAATTGAAAAATTTATGAAATGAACACTAAAAAAATCGTCACTAACATTTTTTAAACAAAGTTCGCGAGTTATTAATTTAATGTTTAAGGATTTAGAGGGAGTAAGTTTTCAAAATCTCGCTTGCTCTTTTCAATTGTTGATTGCTACTTAATCGACTGCTGGATTTTGATTTGCGATTAACTCCACCATCGATTAACTAATCGTTTCCAAACTTTGTGTATCGATAAATATAGCTGATTACTAAATATACTTAAACTCTGAACATTTTAGCTATAAAAATGTGGAAGATTCGAAGTTTATTTTAAATTTCAGGGAAGTCAGGCACGTGCACTTGATCTGAATGCACATAAAAGATGTCTTCCTTTCAAGTTTGCAGTGTCTACCTCTTACCAACTTTGAGATCTGACCCTTTTTGTATGAAATAAACCAAATATAATGATTTTCTTGGGGAAACATTTACACCCACCTCTGCCCCAGTTCAGTTACTTCTTTGTCTCGCATCTTCATTTGTAGCGACTGTCAGACAAAATGTCTCTTCAGTCATTAAACCCTTTCCTTCACTTTACCATCTCTCCGCCTTTCCTCTCCAAGTGAAAGGCATAAAATTATGTGCGCCAGGCTAAAATTTTAATCCAAATTTGAATCTTGCTTGGGGCCAAAATTTTTCTTAATTTGCCGCCCTTACCGAAACCAAATCCAGACTATAGCAGGCAACTTTATCGCGACAAAGACATCTCCGTTGGTGGAGGCATTTTTCTTGGCATCAAAAAGTGTTGCCGGAATGTGGGCGGATCTGGAGTTTGAGTAGTTGCCGCCGAATGCCGAGGCGTTTGCCATTTGTCCGGATGGCTGGAAAGGGTTGCTATCTTCATAATGACTTTGAAGTGTCAAACAATTTTGGAAGGTGAAAATTAAAATTTGAACTTTTTGAAGAAGATATAATTATAATTTAATTGACATTAAATTGCCGCATAGATTGAAAACGGATAAAAGACCAACAACAACAAATGTTGTCTCAACTATTTTGGTGAATTTAATATGCTGCTCAGCTGGCGCAACTTGAACAACTTCCAAATGGACAACAACAAAAAAAAAGAAGCCAAGAGGGGTTGAACAAAAACTTCGGCTCAGGTCACTTGTCCAAGGAAAATCAATTTAATTTTTACTCATGTTCATGGCCAGGCGAAAACATGAGATAGCCAGAAGGAGGGAAATTGTCGTTCGGCCTGCCTGAGGTGGAAATTTCACTTAAGTCACTTTGAACTTTTTTTTTTCCTATTGCAAAAAATGTGGAGAAAGTTAAGTCTGAAGTTAGTGGCTGTTTTTCCCTTAGGAGTGGCCATTAGAGGGCATATTTACATTTTGTCCATTTGTATGAGAGATGTGGCCAAGAAAATGGCACTAGCAATGGGGAGGCAACAAATATATGTATCATCAGAGTTGAAGAATTTTTGATGGGTTTTAGGAGGTGTTGACATGGGGTTCTTTTGCCCGTAGCACAATAACTACACACTCACACACACCTTCAAAGGAAAACTTTGCTACAAACTTTAATTAGATTGTTAAGACATAGAAGTATGTCTATGTTCTGCAAATACCGCTATATCCAATAACATATGTAACTTTTCATACATAAAGAAACATAAACAGATGCCTGCTGTTCTTTGACAACGGTTTTACCATCTGCCATACCGCGGTTTTTCCAGGCTGAGAGCATATCATTTAGCTGCATTCCTTACTTTGATTTGCCGCACAGTCACGCGTGTGGTCTATATTGCAATAAGGGGTCAAGTGTCCGTGTTTTAGTCCCCGAGATCCGTAGTTCAAATCCCAGACGATTTAAACATAAAAATACGTTTTATTCCTTTATTCAGAGAGAAAAATATAGTTCACCCAACAACTAACCAACAAAAAATATATGGAATTTCTTAAAATTTTAAGCACTTATAACACTAAATATCAGCCCACCTTCCTCCCAATTGACTATGGGCGGAAGAAGCGAAAAGGCGATACAAAAACGCATAGGAAAAATATACATTAAGGTAATCTAAACAGAAAGGGAATCTTACAAGCTGATTACACAGAGAGTACGAGGTGAACACAACTTGGTTCATTTCTATTAGGAGTACAAATAAGTTTCCGCCGTTTTATTGTAGATGGCGCGGCACGGAGTTTCGGTTAGCTTTCGCAGATGATAACCGGCTTAAAAAATAGTTTGGACATTCAAGAACAACATAACCTATTAATATCATTGATTTTATATTGGTAAAATATAATTTTTATAAGTTGAAAATGTCAAAATTTGAACCAAGTAAGCGTCATTTGCGGGAAATATTAGTTTACTTCTTTAATTTAAGGGGGTCTTCTCATTGAGCAACTTTTTTTTCGACTTTTTTTTGTTATAGAGATATAGTCCTTTTAGTGACCCAATGTGACCTAAAGCAACTGCAAACTTTAAAGCGCGTTTATCTCTGAAACCACGTTTTTCGAACTGGCGGCCATGATATCTCCAGTTCAACTGAACCGATTTTCATGAAACAAAGTGGAATCGACGCAGAATTGTCACCATTCTCGGGGTGAACCTCGACCATAATTTTAAAAATTTTTTACTATTTTTTTTTTACACTAAACTACAAAAAAAGCCCGAAATTGAAATTTTTTTGAATGGCCGCCATTTTGTCAAAAAAATCACAAAAATTAAGTTTGAGGTTCACCCGAGAATTACATCTATACTGATTATAACCCCGCCTTTTTTTTCATTTCGGACGCTCCGGAGACCTGGAATCGCACGGCCGCCGTGACGACACCTTTTTTTTTCACCACCAACTTTGAAGTCTCATTACTTTTTGAACAGCCCTCGTATCGAGGCAAAAAAAAATTTTTTATTTACTTTGAACCTTTTGTAATACAATAAATAAAAAAGTTTTCAATTATTCTTTGCGTTTTCAAATAAGAATTTTTTTAAAAAAAAAACAGTGATTTCGACGTAGAAGACAAAGATCGCAGTGGAAGGCCAAAATTTACGAGGATGCAGAATTGAGGGAATTATTGAGGAAGATTCATCTCAAACACAAAAGAACTTGCTCTAACATTAGAAGTCACTCAGCAAGTAGTCTCACATCGTTTAAAATCATTAGGAATGATTCATAAAAAAGGAAATTGGGTTCCGTACGGATTAAAGCCGAGAGATATTGAACGCCGATTATGCTTAAGTGAAATGCTGCTAGCTAGACATAAAAAAAGGGTTTTTTTACATCGTATCGTAACTGGTGATGAGAAATGGATACATTATGACAATCCAAAAAGAAGAAAATCATTGGGATTACCTGGCCACGCGTCAACATCAACAGCAAAACCGAATATTCACGGAAAAAAACTTATGCTGTGTATTTGGTGGGATCAGCTAGGTGTAGTGTATTATGAGTTGCTTAATCCGAGCGAAACAATTACTGGAGCCCTCTATCGAACACAATTGATGAGATTGAGCCGAGCTCTGAAGGAAAAACGCCCTCAATACTATTCTAGACACGAAAAAATTATTCTTCTGCATGACAATGCTCGTCCACATGTTGCGGCTCCCGTGAAAAAGAAATGAACTTAACTTCCAAGTCAAGCGACACGTAAAACTGGTCTGAAAATCTTCTATCAAATGGAAATCTTCGCCATGCTCTTTTTCACTGAGCAATCCATGGATAGGCTGTAGTCAAAATGCTCCTAAAAATGCTCCGGAAGTGCCTATTTGCATGCATTGTTAAGATTTTTGAACATCTGAATTTATCTATGTAACGGATTGCACCCTTAAATCATTGAAACAAGGGCGAACAATCCTAAACAAAACGTATTTCGTCCTGCTAAATGGCATACGTAAATGGAGAAAACTGGAAGTTACACGAGGCATGTAGAAAAACGGCTTCCTACTTGTAGATATAAAAATAGTATACGCTGCATGTCGAAAAGCTAAATGCTGCGTGGGCAAAGGCAAAGCGTACATGATTGACAAAATCAGCTTATTTGCCAATAACTTATACATTTTTAATGCATCAATCCGAATACCTAACGAAAGTTTTAGATTGGTGATGCAAAGATCGAATATCAATTAATTTTAAACTTGATCAGAAACACCGTAAAAACCTGAAAGAAATTCAGTCTACTTCGTGATTCCCTATAGAATATAAGACAATGAGAGCAAAGCTACGATAAAAAGTCATCATTTAGAATAGTTTAAGAAGATTATTTGAACATAACTTCTGCAATTCCTTCTAGTATAGTTTTCACATCTTTTTTTGTTATTAATTTGGCAGAGTGCATAAATTTGGTCTGATGTTTGAAAAGTAAAGAAAAAATCTTACACTCAGAAAAAATTCCGTTCAAAATCTACCGAAATGAAGACCATTCGTGGACAAAAGTAGATTAATCCAGCTTTTTCTTGAACTATGAACGGCGTTGTCATTTCATGATTTTCATCAAGGTTTAGCTGTAACATTTTGTGCTCAACTTGGACAAATTTCTTTATTTTACAAATTTTCTGGGCTTCTTTCGTTTCTTAAAGCTAGCAGTTCAGTGGTATCAGGTATTAGATATTCATCTACATTCTGGAATATTTCAATCAGTTTTACAAATACTTTTTCAGAACTTAACTTAGAATTACCCGGTTGGAAAAGCAGGAAAACCTTGAAATTTTAGACTTGCTAACTTTGGCTATTTCTTTTATTTTTATTAGTGGTTATTTTCTTGTGTTATTTAACACTTTTGTGAAGTCATTTTATCGATTTGATATTTTGTGATTACTCGATCTGTGAACAGCCAAAAGGGAGGTTCGGATCATTTTGAGATCTTATTATGTGTTGAGTTTTCTTAAATGAGTCTTGACATTATTCTACGGGATACATTTAAGTTAGTGGGTAAGAAAACTAACTTGTAGACTAGAAGTTTGTTGTCAATGGATAGTTTTAAGACATTTATGAACGTTAGGTTCTGGATCATTTTTTTAACAGTCTTACTATGTGTCAAGCAAAATTATTTTTTGTCATGTTTAACCAATACGCTGCTTCCATTTTGGTGTTGTTTATGTTATCTCGTTTGGTAAAAACTTTGGGTGTCGTTTTTGTGAAAAATATGCCGTATAGAGGCCTCGGTTAAACCAAACATAAGCGCCTTCCACTATCGACTATATATCCTACAATATTATAATGTCCACCACCGACCCCCACCCACGTATATGGCTTTTTTGTTGGATCTCCCTTTCCTTCCTTCTTTGGCCCTTTGTTATCGTTGGTTTCTGATCACCTTTGTTAAGCCGTTTCCCGTTCGAAGCGGCTTCCCGCAGCTGCCACTCTTGTTTTTATACAGCTTTCTTTCTTATTCTATTCAAGAAGGATGAATGCAATTTAAAGCACGGACATATTGCAATCGTAAGCAGAATACAATTTTCAAATACATATTCATCTATTTATTTTTTTTTTTATAATAGGTTGACTGGTCGGTAAGGTGAGTCAGGAGGTTACTGCCGGGCTTTGCACCCGGTAATTTGGAATTGTCCATGCTATCCCATCTAATTTTTGCAATTTTTTTCTATTTGTTTGTCAATACCAGGAATTTCTTTTCTTTTTTTATTCACTCACTAATCATTGATTTTTTTTTGTTCTGCCCGTTTCTCCTTGATTTTTTTACCATTTCTAAATGCCCTCTATACTTCCTTAGGCGTGTTTCTGCCCGTCATATATTACCTTTCATTTTTTTAACATACATTATGATAAAACTTATGACTCTTTTTATTTTTAATGATTTTAGTAAGCTTCCAAAATGGCTTTATTTTTTCAGGCGGATAGTTTATTCATTTAACTCAACCAACTTTTGTTTTATTACATTGTTTAGTGATTGATTCTGGTTTTGTGATTGTCATAGTTCTGATCCATTGCCTTCGTCGCAATTCCTGTTTGCAATGATGCCTTGTGTTTGAGTTTAAGGTACAATCTAACATGTTTTTGGTATCTGATTGTTTAATAGCCGCTGTTATTTCTTCTACAAGATGTTTGCCTTGATGTCAACCGTTTCCTGGTTTGGGTCAAAGGTGTAAAAAACTAATACAATATTTTGGGCTGGGATACGGACCCCCCCCGACGACGACCCACGCAAACGTTTTAAGGACCACGATTTGAGGATATGCACTTGGAATGTTCGCACCCTCAATAGAGAGCGCGTGAATTCCAAGCTGATGGATGTCCTCGAGGAACATTCATCGGACGTTACCGCACTTCAGGAAATAAGATGGACTGAAATAGGAATAGCGGCCACATTGTTAAAGGGACGTCGTACAGCTCATTGGGCTTTAAAATTGCCGTTTTACCTTTAAACTATTGCAAAACACTCTTCAATGGCCAAAGTAATAGCATAGGCAAAAATCATCATTTGGGACGAATGCACAATGGCGCACTAACGCGCATTGGAAGCAATTCACCGAACATTAAAAGATCTGCGCAATGACTCGGATGTTTTGGAGGCGCAATGATTTTAATCCCAGTCATTCCAAGATCGACTCCAGCCGTTCAAATAAACGCTTGCCTCAAATCATCCAATCTGTGGAGCTATGTATAGAAACTTCAGCTGTCAACTAACATAAGAGTTGCATTGCAGAACGATCCATCGCTCACTATTTATCCAAGCAATGTCTGAATATCGGTAATGGTCGTGTCCGAATTTCCTCCGAATTTTTGCAATTTCGTCTTATCGCAAGACGAGCTCATCAAAAAAGTATTCCCGAACATCATTGCTTAAACTTTATAAATAGTTCAGAATCAGATCATTGGTACTCTGCATTCATTCAAATCTATCAACTGTGTAACAAACGAGGACGATGCCACCAACTATGCAAGTGAATTTTTAAACGCTTTGGATGTGCCGCGCAATTTGCAACTAAAGGTTGGCTCGAAGTCGCCTTGCTTCTAAATCTAAACCAACCAATGGAATGAAATTACGTGAGAAAATTGATGGCCAATGTGATTCACTCGGCGATAATCAAAGGAAAATTTAAAGAAAAAGAAGTTCTCATTCCGAGGATATCGATGATCTCAGCCGATGTGCCTTGCATTCGCCATGACGTTTAACAATTCACAAGGCCAGTCCTTAAAGGTTTGTGGCCTGAATTTGGAAAATGCATGGTTTTTTCTCTTGGTCTCTTGTACGTGTCATGTTCACGTGTCGGCAAACCCTCAACTTTATTTGTTTTTGCTCCTGATAACAAAATTAAAAATGTTGTATATCACAAGTGTTAACCTAAGTGCTTTATCAAAGCAATCTTTTTTTCAAACTATTGAAATTTTGTACTCCTTTTTTATTAAGTTAACTCACTACATTTGTTATGTATTGTGAAATTCAGCGGGACATCTAGTATATTTATAATCGGTATACCGAAATAAAACTAAAAAAAAAAATTTTAAAAAAAATTTTTTTTTTCATAGTCTTAGTTGAGTCTTTTAATCTAAAATGTGCGTTTATTTTGTTTCTAGTATTTTTGCATTCTTGTGAAAGAATCTTAACTACTCCTTTGAATCGATAACACTTTTTTTCAAATTTATTTCAAGGAGTACAAAAAACCCTAACATGAAGATGAAATTGAAAAACCTGAACAACCCAAAGGCAAGGGATGAGGATGGCAGTCAACGAGATGAAGCACTTACATGACATGACAATAACTTTGACTTGACCATTCGACCGTTGCTCATATCTGCTCCAGCCATTCGGGCTTGTCTCTCTGTCTGTCTGGTTGTTTGTTTGTGCTGCCACAGACAGGTACATACATACATATGCATACATGCCCACATAGTTTTTAGTCCATTCAGTTGCTAAACAAAGAGAAATATTTATGCGTTGACCAACTTGCACTCTAGCTCCGTTTACGAACCATAGCCTGCGGGTTGCTCAGAATGCTTGAAAGCCAAAAATTCCAAATTCAAATCCAATTCCAAATCAAAGCCTTGCCCTCCTCGCTCCTGTTTATGATGAAAAATGTCCAAAATTACATTTCAGTCCTCTTTTTCTGGGTTCGGACCGAAAGGGTCAGTTCGAGTCCAAGACTCGACTGGACTCGACTCGAGTTTGGCATTAATATTTAATAATACGAATTGTTGATTGAAACATTTCGTGAACAAATTGTTCATCTGGCTTGTCCATGTCCCATTTCGTCAGTTAGATAGAAACTTTGATTTTATTTGTTTATGGGAAATTGAATTGGGAATAATTTATGGAGAGAGGTTGTCCCATTGGGAAACTGAATGGTAAGAAAAAAATGGCAAGCTAGTGACGAAAGTAGCAATTATATTGGTGTAAAAACTGTACTCAAGTGACTCCACAATCTAACAACAAACAAAATAAATCAAGCTTGGTGGAAAATTAAAATTCCGTTGCAAATTGTATTAAGAGCAGAAAGCAAGCTCAACAAACAAACAGCGGGAAACATTCCAATCACCCATCAAAAGGACATAACGATAATTAATAGAATTTGCTTAGGGAATACGTAATGAGCGCTCCCCCGTCGCAGGCAGGCCCCAACACCCCCACCCCCCACACCTCTACCCTGGGG
Organism: Lordiphosa collinella; assembly: GCA_018904265.1. Taxonomy (NCBI): domain Eukaryota; kingdom Metazoa; phylum Arthropoda; class Insecta; order Diptera; family Drosophilidae; genus Lordiphosa; species Lordiphosa collinella. The sequence continues at coordinate 16,192 of JAEIFV010001467.1, forward strand.
CATACGACAACTTTCTATTTTTATTATTTTTCGATTTCGCTTCTGTTGTTTTATTATTAACATTTTCATTCGAAGGTCCGTTGGTTGGATTCTTGGGTCCTTCAATTGACATTTTTCTTTCGAAAACAAACAAAAACAAACAGACCAGAGTGGAGGAGACTGGGGTGTGGGGGTAAGTGTAATAAAAATTAACATTAATTCAGACAACAAGAAGGAAAGAAAAAATTCATATGAAACAAGCGGCAGAGCTGAGGAATTTTAACAAGAGAAATATGTAAATTGTCTTGTAATAAAAATGTCCAGCCCCAGCTCCTCCTTCCCTCAGCACAGACTTATCTGCAAATATAAATTTTATGAAACATTCCCCCAAAAAGAATCGCAGCAAGAGAATTAAAAAATACAGTGAGAAGAAAAAAACAAAATAAGGCCCAACGACTGCGGCGTGAGGAAAAAGTTATATCCCTGCAGGACATTATTTTAAATACTAATCCGCATCAGTTTTCATTTGGATCTTTCTGTGCTTCTCAGGCGGCTGCTGCTGCCGCTGCTGCTGCTGCTGTGTGTTTGTATGTGTCACCAACCCCGGGATATCATCCGGCAACGTGACTGCCATCTTTGTTTTCTGCGCCGTAACATAAATTCAGATGTTATCCTAAATGCGCAGCATGCACGTTATTAAAATAACGTCAGGCCCAGCACCAAAGACAACCGGAAGTTTACAAATGAAAAAATAACGTCTCTGGGTTTGCACGTAGCACCAATTAGGGCGGAGCGCGTAGGGTTCTATGTAAATGAAAGTCTATATAATCGATGCCAATATTCATTAACCATGTCACCGAAGCCATGGCGTATACTTAATCTGGCCAGATTAAAAGACAAATGCAGGCTGCATATTGGCTATGAATAATGCCTTCTTGCCACCACCCCCCCACCCCTAGATAATTTGCGGTTCTGCTTTTCCAAAAACCAAACTCGTCGTTTATCGTCGTTGTTTTAAGCATTGTTGTTACTGTCCCTATCGTCGTCCGTTGCTTATGCTGCTTATTGTTTGCAAATGTAAATCGTTTTAGTTTTCGCTGATAAAGCAAGCACCAGTAAATGCCCCCAAACCTGAACCCCGATAATGGGGTTAACCCCACTCGAGTGTGTGTGTGTGTGCGGGCGCTACCCATTCGAAAAGGAGCGAACATTTTGTTTTGCCCCTTTTATTTGGCATTTGGCGTACTTCTAATCCAAATTTGTGGTCTCCCGGGCATCTGGTCATTTGAATTAGCAGGCAATGCAATTGCATTGACCATACTTGGTTTAGCATAGATAAAGCCATATATGAATTCAGGGCAAACAATCGCTTGGATTTTCAATTTAAGTGAATCAATTCGAAAATAAGAAAGATACTAAAACGATATTAATCCGAAATGGCTAATTATAAGCTCAATTATATACTTGGAAATCAAATGATTTTGACTCCAGATTGAAGTAAGTTCTTTTTTATACCCTGTTCCCATTGAAAATGGGAAAAAGGGGGATCATGAAGTTATGCAAAAGTATGTAACAGGTAGAAGGAATCATTTGCAACCCTATAAAGTATATATATTCTTGATCAGCATCAACAGCCGAGTCGATTTAGCCATGTCCGTCTGTCCGTCCATGTAGGTAGGTGTATACCAGCTTCAAATCGAGTTTGTTTCAGATTTGGAAAATTCCTCCCCCTCCCCCCTTTAAGCGCAAAAAACTGTCAGAGCCACAATTTTTAAGTTAGACCCTCGAGTCTTTATATATATCAAGTAAAGCCCAATATATATATATTCTGAAAAAGATCAATAAGATCGGACAAAAAACAACGAAGTTATATACGAATCAATTTTGCTTGTTCTTGCTCTCAGTTTCTTTCGCTCTTTCGCTTTGACATGGGACATCCCATGATGTAATAAGTATAAGGTGGTCCCTTCATGAGAGCAGCTCTCTCGATTAGTCTCTTATTGTCAGTACTTGGCAGGCTGTGAACAGGGTAGGCTCGTATCGGACGGAATTTTTTGGGATTTTTTTTTGCCTTAACCCTTACGTGAGGAGAAAAAAATGACCTTTTTATTGTCGGGCGAGAATGAAAACTGAGTGAGTAAATTTTATTCATGTTCCAAAGATGGTAAAAAATTAAAATTGTGGGAAGAATCCTTAGGATGTGGTTTTGGCGCAAATGGGAAAATCTGCCATACACATTTTATAGCTACTTTTAACCAACAAAGGCCAAATGTCGAAGAGAAGACGTCTCATGCCAAATGCAATACCAGAGCCGGAGCGTGAACCGAAGTTTGCACCGAAAATCATTCGACATAGGTTGCAACAGTGGGCTGCAAATGTACCCCACTGCCATTCTAAGGGTTAAACACAGAAAATGTTGCCTTTTCACTCACTCACATGAAGTTAGTAGGCTCACACTCATTTGTCAACAAACAATAATGCTGGGCTTATACTGCGTCACAGAGTGTCAGTGACACTAAAATATGACACTCTGTGACGCAGTATAAACCCAGCATTAGGGAGAGATTTTACGGACGGGACCACCTTATACTAACTTCATCATGGGACATCCGTACTAACTTTAATCTTCATTTAATCAGTATTATTTGACATAGGACATCCGTTCTCACTTCAATCTCGAATCAGGATTATTTGACTTTCAAGTACGGATTCGAGATTGGCATTAGCCTTTTCGGATTGATACACACTTTCCTGGATTGTTTTAAGCCTTTCGAGCTAGAGCTTAAAATTTCAATCCAAAGGTCGAGATCAAATCAATCTTTATATCTCGTCATTTTTTTCTGCGTAATAAAATGGCCCTGTTTTGTACACAGTTTTTACTCAGATCGACCGTCTCTTGATATCCAAGGTTCACTTACTGCCACCTATGCCGATGACTAGAGCTGCAAAACTATGAATAGTATGTACAAAGAGGGCCAAAAGAAGCCGCCGGGCCAAAAGAAGTCACCCTATTGGAAGATGCTCTTATTTTTACAAATAGCCGCCAAAATATAAAGAGGTAAATATTATATATATTCTACATCTGTCTAGTCCACAAATGTCAAAAAAAATCTGACTACTATCGAGGTATCGAATATTTGGTTTCGTTTACACTAGGAGTACGTTATGCATTAATAGCTAACAACTAGCTTTGTTCCATACAGAAAAGGTGATTGTTGGCTTCTAGTATAAACGTTGTTTTTGTGTTCCTGTCACATCAACAGAAGCATTATAAGCAATAGACGGACCAGTAAAAACGCAAGCCGCATGTATAAAATGATATTCATTAAAAGCCAAAATTTTGGAGACAATAATATTTAAGATCAAATTATAAACTAATGGCTTAAATCACTTTGAAAAATATGAAAAATACTGTACTAGAAATATTACTAATAAAACAAGAAAAAAACAAAAACCCCTTCTCTACTAAAAATACTCTGACCATTTTCATTTGGCGAATCGATAAATAATATGTCGAACTGATTATCCTAAAAAACTTTAAAAAAGTTTATAAGATCAAATTACTTAATATGTACAGAAGGAAAAACATTAAAAAAACGAATATCTATCTATAAGACTGTGGGAGATATTACGTTGCAAAAATTGAAAATAAACTTGTTCTGACTGCAAGTATAAGAAGCATATGTCCCATACATGTCAAACCTCTATCTCTTACCATCTCTGAGATCTGTTTGTTCATACGGACAGACGGACAGACAGACAGACAGACTGACGGACAGACGGATATGGCTAGATCGACTTTGCTGTTAATGCTGATCAAAAATATATATACTTAATAGGGTCGGAAATGCTTCCTTCTGTCTGTTACATACTTTTGCACAAACTTAATATACTCTGTGTACCTCTGGTACAGAGTATAATAAAAATGTTAAAATTGTTATTTAATTTAAGTTATATTTTCCGCATTTATGTTTTTAATTACACAAATGGAGTTCCTATCTTTAATTTCTATTTTTCATTCAATTTATTGAAATTAGAGAAACCGATAATATCAATAGTATCGACTTTTTGTCTCAAAACTATCGAAAATATCGAATGGCGTCACTATCGATAGTTTTGCTCCTCTACCGATGACACTGTGTTTTTGGCTACAAGCAACAGTCACTGGTCTGCCTCTAGAAAAGCACAGAATTTTCTCGGCGAATTTGAATGTTGGGCCTCACGATGAATTATAAGTGTTAATGTGGAGAAGACGCAATTATTCTCGACTTTGAACGGAGCTCGAATTGCCCATAACGACACCATTACATATCCAGGCTTTATACTGGCCTGGAGGCTCATGTAAATCGAGTATTTTTATACTCTGCACCAGAGGTACACAGAGTATATTAAGTTTGTGCAAAAGTGTCCGTCTGTCCATCCGTCTGTCTGTCCGTATGAAGAAACAGACAGAGGTTTGACATGTATGGAACATACTTATGTTTCTTATACTTTAAGGCAGATCGAGTTTATTTTCAATTTTGGCCACGCCCCCTCCCGCCCCCGCAAAATCGATAAAACGTCATATCTCCGACAGTTTTATAGATAGAAGGTTCGAACCTCTGCCAGTTTAAAACTCCAAAAGATGGACCGGTTATTCCGTCATTTCTCTTAAGGCTAAAGTCATTCTTTTTAAGACCATAGTCCTCCCTACTTCTAACTGGGGTATTGCATATTGAGGAACGGTCTGTACCATCACCGTTAAGAGAGTTGAGGTATGGGTAAGTAAGGCTCCTCTCAGAATTTAAGACGCGCGCCGATATGTCAGTAAAACTACCATTTTATGCGAAGCCATTGAGACATATTCAAATCGTTACAGGAAGCGGTTAGTTTCCCTCACTAATTGACCTGTCACAATTCTGGCTAGGAAGAGAATCCTTCCAGCTGATTTGTGGATATTTGGCAGTCCACCACAATATTTGTTATTTTTTCTAGAATCTTTACCAGCATGGAAGCGTTTCAAGTGAATGTCGAAGCATAGCATTCCAGTGTCAAAGCGTAAGAGCAAAAGAAATCATAATCAACAAAATCTAGTTGCCTTTGAAATTGCTGGATTTGATTTCAACAAACAAACAAATAGTTTTTCTTCAGTTCGAGTTGAAATCTCTTGAGTTCAGTGTCAAATTCGTGCCAACGGAAACAATTTTACTAATTTTTTCATTTTGTGCTTAAGTTTTGCCTAACTCTACTTGTGAAAATGTCTGCCGCTGGAGATTCCTTTAACCAGTATGTCCAATGTCCGTACAACAAGTCACATATGCTGTTGCGCGGCCGTTTAACCATTCATCTTGACCGCTGCAGCTCGGGGAGTTCTGCGTTTTTTAAGGTTTGCCCCTTCAGTAACAATCACCGAGTTATTGCATCGGAGTTTCAGGTATGTTTAAGCTGAATTTTTACCTGCTTTTGTTAAGTTTCTTTAATTTTTATTTGCAAAGGATCACATTAAAGTCTGCCCGAACAGATCAGCCTTCGAGCTATTTCGAATTCTCGATAAAGAACCACCAGCAGCAGCAGCAACTGTACCAACTGAGCGTCCTTGCCTGGTGGAATGCGAGGCTAACTGGGATGACGTAGCCGATGTGGATACCTATAATCCCCTCGTGAACATCCAGGATAAACCCATTATAAGAAGCAACCTTGGCCAAGGAAAGTCGCGTGCCGAACGAAAGAAAATACGTCTGGAGGAACGCCGCCGATACAACGCAATTCTGAATAAACAAAAAAATGAATTATAATTTGCCCATTTTCCATGGATGAAATGGGATTGTTCAGTCCTCTGTAAGAAAAATAACAATCATATTAAAAGGCTTTGCTTTTTAATGAAAGTTACTAATTGAAAGTGGTGTTATTTGGCATAAACATATTTTTAGGGAACCTTAAAGGACTCTGCTCTGGACTCTCTGTAATCAGGGGAAATTGGATAACAGTTTAATGCTTAAACCAGAGAATAAAAGCCTAACTGAAACCGTTACCATTAACCAATATGAAGGTGAGTACTGAGAACTATCGAATTTTCCTTCAAGAAATTTACTAGATGTTCCTTTCTCGCTCGAAGGAGGCCCAAAAGCATACGCTTCGACCGCAGAATGCACACCACCCATAACAACAGAGCCATCTTTGGTGACAATTTTCAAAACACTTTGAAAGTTCGTGCAATTTGTGCACTTGGAATTCTTGCTGAAAAGCTATATGCATTGGTAGCTCTTGCAATGCTTCTGGCTGATATTCACTGCAAAATCGACAATTCTGCTTATTTACGTACCCATTGAGCCAAAAATGAGCTTCGTCGCTGAACACAATTTTTCGGTAAAAAAAGTGGATCTTAGGCCAACTTTCCAAGAGCCCATTTACCAAAAATTCTACGTTGCGGTAGGTCGTTTGGCTTCAATTCTTGTACCAGCTGTATTTTGAAAGGCTTCACACCTAAGTCCTTCCGCAAAATTTTCCACGTTGTTGAGTAACAGAGGCCCAATTGCTGCGAACGGCGACGAATCGATAATTGATGGTCATCATTAACACTGGCCGATACAGCTGCGATATTTTCTTCAGTTCGCACTCTACGTAAGCGTGTTGGTGATTTAATGTCCAACAATGTAAATTTGGTGCGAAATTTAGTCACAATAGCCCGAATAGCCGCTTCAGTGGGTCGATTAAACTGACCATAAAATGGAAGAAGCGCGCAATGAACTTTCTGAACAGAGCACGCATTTTGATAATAAAATTCAATAATTTGCAAGCGTTGTTCGTTTGTAAGACGATTCATGGTTAAATTATAGACCAAACTGAAGATGTTTGACAGTGAAACAAAACACGAAACGTGCGTGAGCTGTTTAAACCAGTGTTGCCAAAAAGATAATAGCTAAAAAATCACCCTTTAATTACAGCGGCATTGTTGACATATAGTGCTGAATGCATCGACCCCTGGAACTGACAATTGTTTTGTTTAATTTCTCCATTTTTTTTTTAATCTGCGCTCATAAAACCCAAAAACCTTAACCGTAACGGCTGGTAGCCTTCGTCTCAAGCTCGATAAATCAAGATCTTAGATCTTAGAAAAAGTTCATGATCAACATGTTTATCAGTCACTTTCAAATTATTAGGAGTACAAATAAGTTTCCGCCGTTTTTTAACACAAATTCAATATTTATTATAGAAGAACGGTAATATCAATTTATTTAATATATTGCCCATCACTTGCAACCACTTTTTCCCATCTCTCAGGCAGCATTCGAATCCCACGTCTGAAGAACTCCTTGTCTTTTGAGGCTATCTACGAATCAACCCAATTTTTGGTATCCTCATAAGATGTGAACCGCTGCGCCGTCAGAGCATGTGCCATGGACCGGAACAGGTGATAATCGGACGGTGCAATGTCTGGTGAATACGGCGGGTGGGGTAACACTTCCCAATCAAGTGTTTCCAAGTATATTTATACTTAAAAGGACATTCGTACCTATAGAGTGCTACCATCTCTTTAAGAACATCGGCAATTGTTTTGTAAATGAGTTTTCCTGTTTTCCTGGAGAGCGGTTTAAAGGCTTACTTTCTTAATTACTTTTAAATAACAAACAAATACACAGCAATCTCATTGTACAACCTTTTTTTCTGTTGATTTTTTTTCCTTTGAAAAGGGCAAGAAAAGCCAAAGCAAACCAAAAGCCCCAAACCCTAAGCGAAAGAAAAATGTAAATGAAAATGCAATTTTATTTATTGTTATGTACACAATTTTTTCCAACTCGCGTCGAGCTTATGTAAATTTATTTATTTTGCGTAATTTTTCTTGTTTTCCCAGAGAAAAATGTCTGGGCATAAAAAAAAAAACAAAATTTAATTAGAATAAAATGAACCAAAGGCAAAAGCGAAGCACAAAATTAAAACGAGAAAAAATGAAACGAGTGCCAAGTACACGGCATGTACAAGGCGGCTGGCTTTGTGCCGTGCAAGATTTCTGCTGCTGGCGCTGTAAATTTTCCGTAATAAGGCAAAAGTTGTGCAATTTCCATGTGTAAGTGACAGGGCAGAACATTTTGTAATGAGCCGCGGCACTGGTCAGCCCTCGGATACGGCTGTCACTGGACAAAGGTTGGCATGTCGTCTCTGACTTGAGGGAATTTGCGCTTCGTTCGTAAATTATAACCAATGAAATTTTAAAAAGGCCAAAGGAAAGGCGGAAAATTTTAATTTGAAAATACCCCCCAGAAAAAAGGAACTCCATATGGAGCGGTTAGAAATTGGTTGGAACGCACATCCAGCTTAATTACACAGTTTGTTTATGACTTCATATTATGGGCGAGCTTTACGTCGCATTACGTTAGTTTCGAGTCAAATTTAATTACGTCGTATTATGGAATTTATATGACATGACACACAACAGCACTGCCATTTCCACTTCGTCATGGAGTGGGATTAATTATGATGTGCGCCTGCCTAAGTTGTGCCCTTGCCTTTGCCTGCTCACTCATTTGTGTATCCCTTTGGTGACAGGATTTAAAATGAAATGTAATAATTTTTGTTGAAGGATTTTAATTTGGAATTTGTACAAATTGTGCACATAATAAATTTGTCAGCTTTATGTTACATTTTACAGGGAATGTTGTGAGTGCTTTGTGAACAGCTTTTATCATTACAGTCCCACCTCAAGGAATGCAGACGCTCAAAATTGACAATTGAACCACGATTTGGGGAAAACTAGTCTAATATATATGCAAATGTTGCATACTTATGGGCAGTCGAAAATTTTGAAAATGGTATTTATATCTTTGTTTCAAAAATATCCTTAAATTGTTTGGAATAATTTATTTTTAGAGCTGAAAAATGGTAAAAAAAAATATAATTAGGAAAATCATCTTTTGGAGGAGTTGACCTTAATTTATAGTTTCGCTGGATTTAAGGCCCTTTTTAAAGTTTGCGATGAATGAAGATCTCTATGAAAGCTTTATAAGGAAGAAAAAGTGGGTCTATTTTGCCTCCCTACCCTTTTTAGCGCATATTCACTGAATCTGCTTTCACAGTTTGCATATGCCATTACTTTACAATTAATTAAACACTTGTGGGAATTTATTCAAAAGATTTTTCCAGCTATGCCTCATTTCCAAGCTATTTTTTAGCCTTAAGAGTTCGTCCAGGTCCGTCTTTAACCACCAGTAACTTTATTTATCCGCCGGTAAAGCGATAACATCTCCATATATATGTAATTAAGTACATCAAAGTCTTTAAGTTGCAAACGTTTTCATTAGCTCCTCCTTTTCGATGCGAAGAGAAAATATGAATGGAAAGAGGAGACAATTTTATGATACCAAGTGGATCTTCATTCCACTTTTCTAAGGCCCATTCAGCTAACAAAGGACGTTGTGGAAGGTCACCTGGCTTCAGTTCTTGCACCAGCTGTATTTTGAATGGTTTCATACCGAGGGCCTTAAGTAAAATCTTCCATGTAGTCAAATAACTTAAGCCCAATTTTATTGTCATTGGCCGATACTGCAGCAATATTTTCCTCGGCATGCACTTTCTGTACACCGGATGGTGGATTCAATAAAGTAAAACTGGTGGGAAATTTGTTAACAATAGCCTTTTCAGTGGGTCGATAATGCCGACCATAAAATGGACGTTATTTGGGAAACACATTTCTCACAGATCACGAGTTCTGATAATAAGATTCAATGCTTTGCATAAGAGCTGTTCGTTTGTTAGTCTATTCAAGGGCATTTTTGGGCATTTTTGGCGTTGGAACATGTTACAAATCACGCGTAAGGCGTCATAAAATGCACACTGAAAAACCAAATAGCATAAAAGTAACACTATATTCGTGTTTCCTGACAGGGAACCCCCTGGTTACTGTCTCCAGCTCGGCTTCATTTAAAATCAATTAATTGGCTCTAGGACGGGAGCTCAGCGGCTAGTGGCGACCGCTGTGCAAGAGGTCGTGGGTTCGATCCCGCTGGAAATTAATGAAAATTTTTCTTTGAATAAGCTTACACCCGTCACGCCTCTCTGCTGTTGGCGCCAGCTTTGTAATAATTAGCCATGAAAAGCTTCTCAAGCTGCCGTTCGGATTCGGCGTTAAACTGTAGGTCCCTTTCTCTTGTGCGAAAATTAGAAGCGCACAAGATTGAGAGAAGCTCGGCTTTGGCCCTTTGGGGCTGTGTCAACTAGACAAGCCATTTAAAATAAAAAAATTGGTTCTAGGAGTTCGACCACTTCAGTCTTTAACCACCATTAGCTTTGTCATTTCTCGGTAACGTCTTAACATCTGCATACATCAAAGTTTTTACAACCATTTACATCAACTCTTCCATGTTATGAGAAAAACCCAATGAACAGAGGAGGCATCCTTACTTCAAATAGTTTACAATATAAGTTTATTTAAGCCGATCTTACCGGAATCCTGCCAGTGATTATGTACTGTCCATTTGCTCTATCTCTATTTCTACGAATTTTTAACTTCAAGACTAATTATCTTGAATGTATAATCAATAAGAAGAAACTTATTTATCGGGGGTGACACGGAAATTTCTAGTGATTTTCGTATTAACGCTAGTATTTCAAACTAAAAAAGCTTGCATTCATGATACAATAATTACTAGGTAGCGAGACCGGAAGTGCCTTTTCGCATGCGCGAGAATTTATCGAACTCAAGGGCTGAAACTCACACAAAAACCAGGGCCACAAAGTCGATTTGTAAAATTCTTTCCATAGAAGTTACTGCCTACACCACACTACACCTTCGAATCATCGAACCAAGGACGACTGAAAATATCGAAGCTGCTTGTATTTATATGTGAAGTGACAGAAAAATGCTAGGTTACTAGATAAGATGACGAAAGTTGAGCGAATTGAAAACAAACTTTTCAAAGCTTAGTAGATTTAGATAGTAGGTCCAAATTTACATATAATTTATTACACTTTACATATGTATATATAGAGGCAGAGAATTCAAAATTGTGTTTCACTAAATTTAGATTTTAGTAGGCCTTGCCCAAACTATTTAAGCCAAACACTAGGAGTAAGCCAACAATAGCTACAAGGTAGCGCAACCGAAAGTGACTTTTCGCATGCGCGAGAATTTATCGAACCCCAGGGCTGAAACACACACAAAATCAGGGCCACAAAGTCGATTTCTTACATTTTTGACAGCGTTCGAAAAAAGTTACTTCCTACACCTGGACATGTCAGTTCGAAATACCAGATCACACCTTTGAATCATAGAATCAGGGCCGACTGAGAATATCGAAGTTTTTATCTTGCAAAAAAACGAACAAATGCTTCATAAAAAATTCGATACATATTTATACTCTGTACCAGAGGTACACAGAGTACGATCCCATAGAAAAGTAAGGTACAAAAAGTAGACTTCGTTAGAAAAACTTTTGTGTTTTCAATGGAAACTGCAAAGGTATACAAAACTTCGGCCGAGCCAAAGTTAACTTTCCCCTATTTTTGTTCATAATCTTTGTTTGATGTTCAATGTAACTTTCAGGGTTTATGGGTATCTGGAGATCTTCCAATGGGTCGACGTGTTCCCATATACAAATATTGTCCATGCTTACATAGAAACTCATATAAAAACACGCCTCGTTTCGTTGGAATATCGCAATTAGAAAAATTTTATCACTTGGACGTGTTGCTCAGTCAGATATATATGTCTATTTTAAAGGTTCGTGGATTCTTTATCCATAATACCCTTTGTACCTCTGATTCAGCTTATAAAAACTAGTATGCCCCTTGGTCATTTGTTCAATTTAAATGAATCTCAAGCTCGGTCAAATAATTGCTTTTTGCTAATTAATTTGTTATTTTGACTTACTCTTCATTTGCCTTCGTACTTTGCGCTTTTTTTTTCCTTGGGCTTATTTCGCTATTAACGACGAGCTTTCTATGTAGGCCCCCGAAATGGCATGAAATGGAATGGATAATTAAATAAACGCCAAGAAAAAGCCATCTACGTTTTAATGAAAATTGCATTTTAATTTCCATAAGCGACAATGTCCTTCTCCCTCTCTGCCTAATTAATTGCCCCATCCTGCGAACCTTCATAATTTCACCAGCAAAATGACCAATGCGGCTTAAAATAATTGCCCAGTTGGCATTAAATGGATGGTGGGGGGTGGGGCCTGGAGCATCCTAAACAAAAGAAAAAAAAAAATGGCCACTCTGAAGTGTCCGTTTTTTTCGGCTAGCTGTCGCTCACGTAGGCAGCGTCCATGTAATTAAATTAAAATGGAAAATTTACTCGTACTGTGGATTAAATTAATTTTCATTTGCATAAGTTTGCTCTCTCTCTCTCTCTATCTCTTTTCGTCTGTCTCTGAGCCCTCGTTGATTCATTAATTCCTTTCATTATGCCATTTATTGCTGAATTTGCTAGAAATGTGCCTTCATTTTTATTTGCTGGCCTCCATGTCCATGCGAATTGTAGAAAAAACGAGTACGACTGGTCGATATGGCAATGTTTTTTTTTTCTTTTCAAAAGTCTGGTTTTAGGAATCGAACTAAAATTAGCCTGACTCAAAAATGTATGAGCCCTATCCTATGTCAAAAAAAAAACAGTTTTTTAGGAGCACAAACAATAATTTAAAATAATCGCTGGATTTTATATTTATTTCAAGGAGGTCTTTCCACTTCTTTATTTCAAGACTTTTCACACTTTTTTGAGGTTCACGGCTGTATTTTGCATAAGTGCCTGGAGGAATAGGTTCTTAAGCATCATCATCGTCATCTCTATCATTAGGATCCAGTGAAAATATGGTTTGGTTTTGAGCTCTGACTTATTTTTAAATTTAATTTTAGTCTTCAAAAGGATCCACAAATAATTACATATGCTATAAGGCGTGTAATGTGCTTAGTATGTATGTCTGTATGTCATTTCTTAAACTCAACTTTAACACACAAATATTAAAAGTAAACAATTTGAAAATGTAGAAAATATATAGAAGGAATCAATCCATTGTGTACTATTGTAGCTACGAAAGGGTTTCAATGGCACCTGTGGAAGCGTTGCACTACCACTACGATTACGCACTGGGACTCGTGGCTTCCGATTTGCCTTCGGTATCTCGACCTCATCCGGTAGTGGAGCCAGAAGCAGAGTTTCTTGCGCTAAGGGTGGAAGCCCAGCCACATGTACGGCTGTGTTCTTCACACGTTCTATTTATATTCCAAGGTTTCATTATCAGAATCAGGGATAATTTAAGAGATTTCCAAACTAACCAACCGACCGAACCAACTAATGAATTTTATGCTTAATTTTGCAGCTCAAAAACTTTTCTACCAGTTTCCTAACAAAAAAAAAGCAAACGGAATTTCTATTCATTCCAAAAATGACTTTCCAACTTTCCACCCCTTTTTTTTTAGCCATTTTTGGAAAACTTTTCATTAAGAATGCATAATATAACTTTGCTCAAATATTGTGTAAAGATCATGTCCAAACCATCAATCACATGACGGGCAGGATGTGTACAAAATTTTTAATGGCCGCCAATCAAAGTCGCAGGGTTGGAGTTGGGGGGTTTGGGCTACAAAATTAAGCCAGAAAGTGACACAAAATCGTCGCCACAGGAAGCCACCCAAAATCTCCACCTGCTGTGCGGCAAATTGTTCTTTTTTGCTTTATTGAAAAACGCAAAAACGCCTGCTGGGAGGTGGCAGGGATTTCGCTATTTGCAGTTATGTCCAAGGCAAATTAATAAATGGACAGACCGGCCACGGCTTGACAATGGACATGGACAAATTTCGTGTGATTTGTTACGGCGAGTTTTCCTTTCCGCAACTTCCGTGCGCTGGTCGGGCGGTGGTTGGGGGTGGGTGGGATTATAAAAATAAAAACTGCCTTTTGCCATATGCCATTTAAATGATAAAAGGATTTTACCACACACACACACACACACTCTCTCATCGCCCCCCCAAATGGACACGCACACGTGGTCAATTGCGTTTGGGGTCAACCCTTTCGCACCAACGCCATCATTTCGCTTCTCACCCCAACCCAATCCCCAACCCCTGAGTCATGGCATTCAACGACGGAGACTCAGGCCCAAAGTGTCAGCACATTTTTCAAAGGCGCATATAAAATGGCAGTCATACATTATGGCCATATCTGTCCAGTACCGTCCAATCCAGTCCAGTTCAGTCCCTTCTCCGTGGGTTGTTTCCTGGGTTGAGGGGGCGAATGAGGTTGGTCTAACACATTTTATGTGTAATACCTCGTACAGATTATGCATTAAGCGCTTATTTAGCATTTTTCTTACATCAGGTCGCTTCCATCCCCCCATTGTCCAGCTCTAGGCGGATGGAGGCGAAATAAAAAATTCAAATTAACAAAAGAGGTAAAACAGTTTGGAGTGAGTGCGAGTGCTATGTATGAGCTGTCTCCGTTTAGCGACAGCTGAAAAGTTGCTTAAAATCAAGAAACTCGTAATTGAAATTAGATTTCTGAAGAAGGTTTGAAGGCTTTGCTGACCGATTTTGAAGAGCATGGAACCCTTGGATTTGGCTTCAACTTTGGCTTTTATGGGAAATACTAACAAAATCCACCCGCCATTAATGAAAGACCTTCAGCAAAGTGCATTCATGAAATTTTTCGAAAATAAACACCGAATCCGTTTCTATGATATTATAGCAGAGCTAGCAAATAACAATTGACCGTTTTTCGTTGTCCAAAAATAACAGTTATTTACGGACCTTCTAAGAAAAAAGTCAGAGATGAACCGTTCACATCGGCTCATGAACGACTCGCTCAGTGCTCAACGAACAGCCAATGGATTTGTTTACATTATGCTCTGCTCATTGACTGAGCAGATCGTCGCGAGCGAAGAAGATAAAATTCATTTGCGTTTGTGTGTGTGTATGTGTGAGTGAGGTGTCTGTTTGGGCTTGCGACTCAATAATAATTATAGCGATTAAGGTCGTACTTAATCTGCTATTAATATTTAATGTTTATTAACTTAACTAGTTTAACATAAGTTGTGCCAGCCTGCGAAGTTCGACACACACTGAAACTCCTGGAGATGAGATAAGAATTGGCTTCATGATAGTGTGACCATAGCCGCCAGAGTAATCAATAGTCGTTCGTGTCAAGTGGTGGCAAAGTCGCCACAGTACTCCCCCTCCAGTGACCGTGTGTTATATATCCGTTATATTGAGCACGTGCACCGAGTACAGATTTGCGTAAATGTGTTGATGGCCGGAGTTCGTCTGAGCCGGAATGATGTCGCCTCTCGTTGAGGTGCCTCGATTAAGGAGCCTAAGTTGAGGTTAAAGTCGCCTCTGGTCGAGGACTTTGTGTTGCTTCAGTGGAGGCGGAAGTTACCTCTCGAAGAGAGCTTCAAGGTGCCTTAGTTGAGGCGGAACTTACCTCTCGTGGAGAGCTTCGAGGTGCCTCAGTTGAAGACTTTGCTGTTCAGGTTCGATGTGCCTCGGATGAGGACTTTGTCGCTGCCTCGAATGAGGACTTTGTTGCTTCGCGTTGAAGGCTTTGTCGGTGCCTCGGATGAGGACTTTGTTGCTTTGCGTTGAAGGCTTTGTCGCTGCCTCAGATGAGGACTTTGTCGAACAGGTTCACAGGCGTGTGTGCGTAGTAGACACGATTGAACCAGAATTGGTTGATGTGCGGATGTCTATACCTCTGAGCCGTATTGCAGGACTGGGATGATAAGCGACTTGTACTCTCTGCTCTTGAACTCCCTACTGAGCCCGTAGTATCATCGGTTTGCAAGAGTGATTATTCTTAGAATTTCTAGACGGATGTGGTTGTCGCTGACTATCATCGTTTCGAGGTAGCCGAAATCCTTGACAATCGTAAAGTTTTAGTCTCCCGCTGCAACAGATTGTCCAAGAAGCGTAGACTTCTTGCTTACAACTCTGATACTTAGAAATGTTTTTTCCAGGGAATCAAAAAGGAACCAGAACCAGAATCGTAAGCCGAAAAGAACCGACTAAAACTCAGCTAGAAAACCGTTTTCGGAAGCGATCCTTTGATATTTCTGAAACCGAAAAAAAAACAAAAAGAACCTAACCATTTTACCGCTAGCTAGGCTGCAAAGCTGATACTTTATTTTGGAGAAAATTTTACGCAATTTGGCTATAGCTTAAAAAGATTCTGGCTTTGTGAAATAGAAAATCGACAGAGAAGTCTGTTAAAAATTAGTTCATTTCTGTATGGCATTCCTACAGATTTTCATTTGAATATCATGCCAACCTCTGAACCCCTTCCCTTGAAGTAGAGACGAAGTCGATTCATTCAAAGAACAAAAATCCGAGATTTGCGGGCTAAAGTCACTACCAAACGATGTCAGAAGTCGGTCAGTCCTGGATTTCTCAATCCAAGTACGAGCTTGGAAGTTGATGGAAGCCTTTGCGTATGTGTGTGTAACCATTTAGCTTCACTGTATTAGTGAGAGATTTTCAATTTGTTATGAGATTTTTTTTCTGTTTCGTAAATGTTAATCGGTTATATGATAATTTGACATCGGATCTTAGGTAAAATCATATTTTTAATGGGTGGTCACAAAAATATTTGATTGGATACAAATTTGTATCACGAAAAGTAGATTATTTTAAATCCTCTTTGATTTTGCATATTTGACATATTTACATATCTTCGACCTAAAGGAATATTCGAGAATATTTCGACCTATTTTGACCTATTTTGGAATATGTCATATGCTTTTACATATTTCGAGAGTCAATATATGCTCCCAAGTAGGCGTCTGCAATATAACTTTGCTAATTAAATGTATAAACATCGTCGGTCATTTTTGTGGCCTTCATAAAGCAGGAAGTAAAGATGCCGAAAACAAATAAAAAATGAAACCACTGATAAAGCCGGGAAGTTTATAGCCAATCTTATAGTTGTAAGTCTCAATGATTTAATTCCCACAAGACCATATCTAGTTGCTAGTAAGGAGATAGAAAACGTTAACAGTGGTTCAATTTCAAGATTTGTAAATAATGCCCTGAGGAATTTGTGGCCGTATGACATTGAAGAAAACGTACTTATGCTACTAACGGAGGCAGCTGCATATATGATTAAGGCTGGAAAGCATCTAAAAGTACTTGTTTGGCTCACGCGCTCCACAGGATTGCGGAGACTGTGCGTGCATCCTATCCTGATATAAATAAATATGTGTCCAAGACAATGTAAGAAAGAATAAATATGCAACACTTACATCGTGTGATGTGGAGAGAAGCTTTTCGGCTTACAATTTAATATTATAGGGCGGTGCCCACTGGACGCGGAATATTACGAGCGAAATATACGATGTATCGCAGATTCTTAACAGAGTCTGCTAAGCTAATGCTATTAACTGCATATCTATGTGCATCAGTCCCTGCTGCATAGATTGACCTGCTATGCTGTTTGTTTGGCTCACCAAGCTCTCGATGGCAGACGCCATCTTCTCGGCAACTGCAGTGCTTTGGCAGTCTGATTTTTTCGGAGTGTAGCCTTCACTTTGACAGCGTTTATTAAATTAATTTTATCAGCATTTGAAAATGGCTGCAATCGTCGCTTTTTGGCAGAATCTTTTTTTTGGTGCGCTCAATGCTATGTTTGTGGTTCTTCTTACTTACAAAATCTCATATATGAAAAAATATGTTGACATATTTTGACCTAAATTGACCTATTTTGACCTATTTTGACCTATTTTTGACCTAAAATCATATTTTGTCACCTTAAAAAAGCATATTTTATAAATATGGATCAATTGTCATTCTGGTGTGCATTCTGCGGTCGAAGCGTATGCTTTTGGGCCTCCTTCGAGCGAGAAAGGAACATCTAGTAAATTTCTTGAAGGAAAATTCGATAGTTCTCAGTACTCACCTTAATATTGGTTAATGGTAACGGTTTCGGTTAGGCTTTTATTCTCTGGTTTAAGCATTAAACTTTTATCCAATTTCCCCTGATTACAGCGAGTCCAGAGCAGAGTCCTTTAAGGTTCCTTAAAAACATGTTTATGCCAAATAACACCACTTTCAATTAGTAACTTTCATTTAAAAGCAAAGCCTTTTAATATGATTATTATTTTTCTTACAGAGGACTGAACAATCCCATTTCATCCATGGAAAATGGGCAAATTATAATTCATTTTTTTGTTTATTCAGAATTGCGTTGTATCGGCGGCGTTCCTCCAGACGTATTTTCTTTCGTTCGGCACGCGACTTCCCCTGTCCAAGGTTGCTTCTTATGATCGGTTTATCCTGGATGTTCACGAGGGGATTATAGGTATCCACATCGGCAGCGGTATCCCACATGGCTTCGCAGTCCACCAGGCAAGGACGCTCAGTTGTTATAGTTGCTGCTGCTGCTGGTGGTTCTTTATCGAGAATTCGAAATAGCTCGAAGGCTGATCTGTTCGGGCAGACTTTAATGTGATCCTTTGCAAATAAAAATTAAAGAAACTTAACAAAAGCAGGTAAAAATTCAGCTTAAACATACCTGAAACTCGGATGCGACAACACGGTGATTGTTACTGAAGGGGCATACTTTAAAAAACGCAGAACTTGCCGAGCTGCAGCGGTCCAGATGAATTGTTAAACGGCCGCGCAACAGCATATGTGACTTGTTGTACGGACATTGGACATACTGGTTAAAGGAATCTCCAGCGGCAGACATTTTCACAAGGCAAAACTTAAGCACAAAATGGAAAAATTAGTAAAATTGTTTCCGTTGGCACGAATTTGATACTGAACTCAAGAGATTTCAACTCGAATTGAAGAAAATCTATTTGTTTGTTTGTTGAGATCGAGTACAGCAATTTCAAAGGCAACTAGATTTTCTTGATTATGATTTCTTTTGCTATTACGCTTTGACACTAGAAACACAAAGCTTCGGTGAGAAAATAATTTAGCAATGCTTCGACATTCACTTGAAACGCTTCCATGCTGGTAAAGATTCTAGAAAAAAATAACAAATATTGTGGTGGACTGCCAAATATCCACAAATCAGCTGGAAGGATTCTCTTCCTAGCCAGAATTGTGGCAGGTCGATTAGTGAGTGAAACAAACCGCTTCCTGTAACGATTTGAATATGTCTCAATGGCTTCGCATAGAGTGGGAATGTCACAAAATGGTAGTTTTACTGACATATCGGCGAGCGTTTTAAATTCTGAGAAGAGCCTTACTTACCCATACCTCAACTATCTTAACGGTGATTGGTGCAGGCCGTTCCACAATACCCCAGTTAGAAGTAGGGAGGACTATGGTCTTAAAAAGAATGACTTTAGCCTTAAGAGAAATGCCGGAATAACCAGTCCATCTTTCGAAGTTTTAAACTGGCAGAGACACACTAGCGCAATAATATAAAGGTATAAGAAACATATGTTCCATACATGACAAAATCTATCTCTTACCATCTCTGAGATCTGTTTGTTCATACGGACAGACGGACGGACGGACAGACGGACACTTTTGCACAAACTTAATATACACTGTGTACCTCTGGTACAGAGGCCCTTGAAAAGGCGACGCTACGATTCGATGGAGGCGTTTAAGACGGCTTCGAAGGAGGACTTAAGCCAGGACACCAACAAAATTATTTTTGTCTTTCGAGGACTGGAAAAATTATTGGCTTGAATGAATTACGAGTATATCCGAGGGAGACTATTTTGAAGGGGACAAAATATATCATAATGATGATATACGAGTTAGTACTTTTTGAAAACACAGTAAATTCGCGATACTTTTTGAACAAACCTCGTATATAAGTTTCGCTTAATGGTTCGGTTTGATGGACCACAAAAACCGGAGCTGATGAGCAGCCTTCGAACGAATGAGAAGCACATTCGGGTTTGATATTTAACTATACTTCATGGGTCAAACTTCTAGTGTGACCAGCTTTAAATTAATTAATTACACTAACATTATCTGATCGCATCGTCCTCAGAGACTATATTAGAGCCATACATTTTAGTATGTGGGTAAGTCAGTAAGATAGGCTGATTAAGGGCCGATTTCTCATCTTCTCCATAAAGCTAATTTTTAAAATTTTCACCTAACGAAAAGTCAAAAAGCTGTCAATGCCTTGAGAGTAAAAATAACTACTTCTTTAAGCCAAATATCTATCAATTGTAAATTCTTACTGGAAAGTTATGCTCAAAAAAATCTTGCTTACTTTTCTTCCTGGGGGAGCGGGAGGAAGCATTGAAGTATTCGCCACAGAGACGTTGTTTTGATTAAAAAAATTTGGCTTTAAAATTCGCAAGTACGGATCACAACCTACTTCTAATGCATTAGCCCTTTGTTCACTGGTCTGAGAATTTTATATTGTTCATAATATCAAAGTAAGTATGACCGATCCTTGGCTTTATTTATTATCTTATTCGACTAAGTGCCGATTTCACATCTTATACAAAAATAATAAAGTGATTTCCAAGTTTATGTGACTCATAGGAGCTATGTAGAAGATGAGAAATCGGCACAAAGTGTCGAAACTAAACAAACAAACAAAGATTAGAAACACCCGATGGACTACATCAGCCTCAACCCGCAGTTTCTTTTATAAGGGTGACTTTATCCATGAATCACATTTTAAGTGAGTCTCGCCGGGCTGCTGGCCCTTTCTCGAGCGAAGTGCGATTTGGTGGTGTCAAAAGGACAAGTGCAGGAGGACAAAAACCGTTATGAAAATTCAATTTTGTGTCGAATTTATTAAAAGCAGCTTAAAAATGCTAAGCACACACGTTGAAAAGTAGACATTTGGGAATTTCGACAAGTGCAATTTACAATTCTTTGTACCAGAGGGCAGAGGGGTGGTTGGATGACCATGTTTTGGCCGCAGGCTATGGGCATTAATGGCATAATTTTTTGGAAGTTAATCGAATGAGTGTACGTACCGTGGACAGATGGCTATTGCTGATACAAACTACTTGTTATGGAAATGCTATTACCTAATTATGAGAGGAGGCAAGAAATATATTTAAGAAAAAAGAGCAATACTTAATATTATCTTCGAGTAACTATTTCTTAGTTGTAAATAGGTAATCTGAAATATTTCTAAGATTTCTTAAACGAAGATATAACATTTTGAATAATTTCGTTCAAAATGACAATATTTTGTACCGCCCATAGGTATGCTATGGATGTTGCTAAATATTTTCAATAATCTGAATATGGGTTTATCGACCTGTTTTGATTTTAGTCAAAGTGAATGTTAGCAGGCTCAAGGTCGAGGTTCGATTATAGTTCAATAACACAAGGCAACTAAATTCGACTTTTTCCAGTATCTTGAATGGTTGAGAGTAATTCTGGATGATTTTCGTGTGCTAAGCAAGACTGCCTTTTCAGAAATTGTCCATCGCGTCGAGATTTTTAGTAATTCGAGCTTAAAGTTTCTAAACGTGCCTATTTTTACTCTTTTAAAGAGCGTTTTTTGGGAATCCATTGTATTGTTTGGACTCCCTTTGATACCATCAGAAAGTACCACTCCTTAGCTTTAAAATGAACTATCCCAAACATTTCAGCGATTTTTTTCAATGGAGATATACTTCTTTTAGCACTTGTGTAAGAATCCAAAAATACCCTATTTATTGCTGGTGCCCCAAAGTATGCAATGGGTGGTAGAGAATCTAATATGTTTTCGTTTCCTAAAAGCATTAAAATTGGCAAGTCATTTGGAATAAACTAGTACCAAAATTCTAAAAGAAAACCTGTTAATGCTTAAAGAGACGATTACAATAAATTTCATAAACGAAGGCCAAAAAAGGACAGATTTGTAAGGTTTTTTAGTATTTTGTTGCTGGTTCATTACAAATGACCAGCCTTCTTTACTGTTTTTAGAAACGAAAACATATTAGAGTCCCTACCACCCATCGCGTACCAGAACCAGAAAATTCAACAGAGAATACATTTGAACATAAACACTAGTTGTGTCTGTGTAGACGGACGCTCGGCTGCCGCCATGGCAAAGCCTTCGTCCAGTTCATTTTCAGTTGCTGTCACACCAGCAAGCCATTTCCAAATCCTATTTTTATCCCCCAGTCGGGGAATAACGAGTGAGAATTCCGAGGCAAAAATCGCGAAATTTCAACAGCTTTAAGCTCCGCTCTTTAGGGTAGCATTGGCATTGAAGGTTTTTCAATGTATCTCTGTTGTTTGTGGCCACTATTTTAATTACTGAGAAATTCGTCTCAGAGTGTGCTTAAAGTGTGCTTAAAGGGGTATGCTTCCCTTTTGAATAAATACCAAGTGGCTTGTTGGTGTGACAGCAACTGAAAGTGTACTGACGAAGGCTTTGCCATGGCGTCAGCCGAAACGGTCGTCTACACAGCCACAGCTACAGTTCATGTTCATATGTATTCTCTGTTGAATTTTCTGGTTGACTATTGAACTATATTCACCCACTAGCTTTCACTTTGACTAAAATTAAAAAACTTGAAAAGAATTTTCCGCAAAATGTTCCAAAAAGTAAGTTTAAAATAAAAAAATCGTACTTAAAAAGTACAAGGGAATTTTGCACTTTACCACCCCCCATATTTCTCGGAAACTAATCAACCGATTTGGATGACATTTTCTGTCAAAGATAACATAAGATGATAAGAAATATGACAACTGTTCGAAAACTATTCGATAACCCAAATTTAAACCACTTTTCCGGAACTTTTTTGTTTTTTTTCATAATACCCACCTTTTGCCTCCCCCCCCCTCAGGGAACCTGTTAGGTTTAGGAAAAAAACGAAGTTGGACCAATTTACCGAAAAAATTCGTTTTCGATTTTTTTGACTTTGCAACCCTACAGTTCTAGTATTTGTGAACCTACCTCAAACGTGGAGGCAGGTGCGAAAACCACAACAATTCTGAACAGATCCTTTTTAACACGCTTTTATTAGTTTCACTTGTATGTTTGTTTGTAACTGACTCGTTTGGGTTCGAATTTTGCAGCATACTTTTAGGCTGAAGCTTGAAAAGCATTTAACTAAATTGATGGGTCATTGGAAAATTAATCATTTTTATGCAGGAGAGGGGAGCATGTTTTTTTTAGTTCTTCTATATATTTAATAAATATTTCATCCATTTCAGATAAGCCCTTTTCTAAAAACAAAATTGGACCAACTTTTTTTTTTTTGTCACTTTTACTAAAAGTTAAGACGTGGTGGAGCATTTCCGCAGACAGATTTGTTTTCAGTACAAAAAGTATTCTTGAATCACCACCAACACTTCAATATACTGAAAAACTTTGATGCAAACCACTCGAAAATAAAATCTGGTTCGGTTCAGTAGTTCACAAAGTTTCTGGACCGCCGGCTCGGTTCATTATATGTATTTTCGAGCTAACTGAACAGCGGTTTCGATTGGGTTCAGTAGTTCATAAAGGTATATTATGAAATATTTTGATTTCAGCCGTAATGTGACACTTTAGAAATTGAATTCCTATAAAACATTTGAATATCTTTTAAATCCTTATAAGAATGTCCAAAAATTATGAAGTCAGATTTGTAGACTTCTTCTATTAGTTCTAGGAATGCACTTCGAAAACAGAGAATTTCGGCTAGAAAAGAATACGTACTTATTATGCATCTTATACAAAGTTTGGTCGAAATCGGACCATCTATATAGTATAGCTCCCTAAGAAAAGTATGGTCCGAAAACCAGTCTTAGTTAGAAAAACATTTGTTTTCAATGAAACTGCAAAGGGATACAAAACTTCGGCCGGGCCGAAGTTAACTTTCCCCTATTTTTAAAGTATCTTATTTATTTCGTGTTAACATTACAAAAGTTATTGTTTTAAAAATCTCAAAAAATCTTATAAAATTTCTGTGCAATCATAAATCAAAATATTTGCCATCATACGCCCACAGTTGAGCTACCCGAATAGCAAACAACATGATATTGTCAATTGCGCATAACCCTTTTCCTTACTCTTCCACAACGTTAACCCCAATATGCCCAATAACTAGCGAAAATATCAAAACAGATGCTGAAAACATGAAGCCAACGCACCTTGCCCCGCCCTGACTAATGATGTGCCAACAAAATTTAACGCATCCAACCGGTTTACCCGCTACGCATTCCTTTCACCCAACAAAAAAAAAACACGGAGTTGACTTTGACTCGATAAAAAAATGACATAGCGTCTAATTCACTTAACACCAAACACCAACAAATTTGACAATGAAAATCATATGTCATCATTATTAACACTGAGATGATTCCATTTTCCGGCACAATGGCTGCGCATATGGCCCGCTTCCACTCCGTGAAACTAAGCGGATAATTTCGAAATAATATCATAATCATAAGCATCGCCAGCATTTGGGGTTGCAACCCTCTCGCACTCGCACTCGCACGGGGTGCGGGAAGTCAACCTGCTGGCTGCGTTTGAAATTGCGCACTTGCTTTAAAATCTCCACAATGGAAATGGGAAATTATGGTAAGTGAAGAGATGAAAATGAAAATATGTCAAAATGTGCAGGGTTACACCCCCTTTTTGGGTGCATATTAAATTAAAATAATGAAATCTTCTAGTTGTTTACATTGTACGGCAATAAAGGAACGGCAGGACATCCCCCAAAAAGTCGCACATAAAACAAAGCAATTGGAAAATTATGCACTTGTCCTTCCCTCAACGCCCGGAAGTATGCTTTTAATAATCAGCAGCAAAAAGCGTTCGCACTTATCCCGTTGCCTTAGGGAGGACGACTACAACGAGGCAGTGTGGGTGGGCGTGGTGGTGGTGGACGAATGCCACTTTATGGGGTTGAAAAGATTTGCATAAAATTGGAAAATATGTGAGCTGAGCATTAGGTAAGCGCAAAAAGTGGGCAAAAGTGGGAATATGCTTCTTTTTTTTTTGGGGGGGATTAGGCAAAGTGGCTAGAGATTTCGAACATGTGAGAATGACTTTTTGGTGGAAATTAAAGTTTTTAATTTTCCAAATTTCTGTACGATGTTTAGAAATCTTAACAGTGGTCAACCAAAAAACAAAACCTGGGGGTCTTCTCATTGGCAACTTTTTTACTTTTTTTGATTTTTATACTTGATATTCAAAAATCCCCCCAAAGATTTTCGACTCGAAGTTTAGGGTATAGTCCTTTTAGTGACCCAATTACCTAAATTCCCAAGCAACTGCAAACTTAAGCGCGTTTATCTCGAAACCCGTTTTCGCTCGCCTGATCTCATTCACGACCGATTTTCATGAAACAATGGATCGACGATTTCCCTTTTACCTCCTATTTTAAATTTTACTTTTTTTTACACTAATTCAAAACCCTTATTTTTTGATGGCCGCTTTTGTCAAAATCAAAAATTATTTTCACCGAGTTACATCTATCTGTTTAACCTTTTTTTCATTGGACGCTCCGACCATCGTCCGTAACACTTTTACCACCACTTTATTTTATTTTAACTAACCAAAATTCATTTATACTTTGCAGGACCAATCCCCCCCCCCCTCTGCTACCACTACCCCCCCCACCACCACCGCCCTCCCACCCCCCCCTTCTTTTTCGACGCACACCACCGCCGGCGCGCGCACCCACTTTTACTCCCACGTTTCTTTTTATTTTTTTTCTTTCCCACCCCCCTTTTCCGCACTCCCTCCTCGCCTGATATCTCCTTCTGACCGTCAGAACAAGGGAACGCCACGAATTGTCACCATTTACCTAAATTTTAAAAATTTTTACATTTTTTACACTAAACTAAAGCACCGGATTTTTTTTGATGGCCGCCTTTGTAAAAAACACTTCACCGTATCCACCCCTTTTACGACGCCCCCCGACACCTTTTCACACCCTTTGAGTCTCTTACTTTTGAACAGCCCTCGTTCGGGAAATTTATCTCCTTTACAATAATAAAGTTTTCTTTTTGTTTTCAAATAGTTTTTAATGGGTCCAAAAAACGGGTTTTGAGGAAGACCCCCTTAACTCGGCATTTGCCAACGGCTTGTTGGTGTCA
The DNA here is from genome assembly GCA_018904265.1 of Lordiphosa collinella. Lineage (NCBI taxonomy): Eukaryota > Metazoa > Arthropoda > Insecta > Diptera > Drosophilidae > Lordiphosa > Lordiphosa collinella. The sequence goes on from JAEIFV010001467.1 coordinate 42,091, forward strand.
GCATTTGAAGCTCACTGATGAAATGTTGCCGGGAGGCTGTCGAAACAGTCTGTCAGAGTAACCAAAGCTGCCCATTTGTACAAAATCTCTGTTGATTTCTGTTGATTATAGAATTAGCATCAATCCTTGACCATATACGAAATAATTTGTGATGTATTTGCAGTGGACTGGTATCCCAAACACCTCTTAAGAATGCCCTAATCGAATTTGCATTAAACGATGAGCAGCTAATAATCTGTAAACCAAATTAAAAAGAACTTAAAAAGAACCTGGGGGGCGTCCAAGAGGAAACAGCAAAGCAGAAAAGCCGACCCCAAAAAAGATTAGCCAAAGCAAAAAAAAAAAAAACCCCAGACCGTGGGTTGAAAATATTTCCAACAAATTAAAGCTAATGAAAGTGCCTCAGCCTCCCACAGCCCACCTTAAGAAAAACTGACAGCCATAATTCATGACCATCTCCGCCTTGGCCTAATGCCACGCCTTACAGTGAAAAATGTGGCTGCCATTGCCTGTTCCCTCCCTGCTCCTCGACTAATGATAATGATAACAAACATGCCTCAAGTCCTGAAGTCAGAAAACTTTTTGACATGCCGCGCTTCGTTTGCTTGAGATTGGTTTGGGGGAGTAGCATCACTTCTTGGCATATTTCCATATAATTCATTCAGTGGCCCATCCATCCATTTTGGAAAATGTGAATTCTTGCGCATCATCATTGTTTGATTGCTCGTGCTTTATATTTTACAAACTTTATTTTTCATTTTGTTTTGCATTTCCCCAAGTTCTTTTTTTTTGGGGGTGGAATCGCTTGATAAATTGGGGTCGAAATCATTATAAGCGTTGCTGTTATTCATAGCCATTAATTTTTTTTGTTTGTTTGGCGTATAAAGTGAAAGTAAGTACAATACAGTAATTTGGTTATGGCAGGCATTTCTCAAGTTTTGCACTTAATAAATCTTTGATACCAAAAAATGTATGTTATTTCATTTTAATTTCCCCACGTCAATGACATTTTAGTGTCCAGGGTCGTCACCCGTCATATATGCTCGCGCGTGCTGAGCTGCGATTCTTGGAAGTCCAACCTGGAAACGTGTTTGGTTATGTTGCACGCATTTTCATAATTTTATCGCTTTTCTTGAAAAATGTCACACCAGAAATTTTTATATGTCGCACGTTTTCGTTTCACGTACTCTTGTGGGAAATTATTATATAGAAATAACCATAAAAACACACTTGGATTTGGTTTTATGACTTGAATGCATAAATTTACCCGCCCCCTGAGCTGTAAGTAAGTACTTAACCTAAGCAACTCGACCGTGCATACCGCTGATAAGAGACAGGGCAAGGTGAGACCCACGACTGACTTTGATATTCTTCAGAAATACAAGCATAACATAATTACGCATATCATATTCAATGTGGATGGAAGAGACCCTGGGGAAGTAAGCCGAAATTTGCATATCACTTGTAAGAAATATAACAAATTATTTGCACAAAGCAAATTAAGCTAAGTATATTATTTCTTATATACCACTAGAAAGCAATATGCTAGGCTTAATTATCAGCCATGCTCCCATTTTCGCATTCGCGAAAGTTTTGCGATTTGAAACCGGGTTTTCAACCAAATTTGCCCTCCAAATCGCAAGATGAATATGGGAGCATGGCTGTATAACAACCTTTCGCATTTGATCTTAGAGTGAGAAATTATCAGGAAATTGAAACCGCAGCGGAAAGGATTTCGATTTACTTTTCAAAAAGCAGTGAAATTGAGATAATGTCTGTATATTTTCGGCAGACACCAATAAGCCTAATCTTCATAATTCCGAAAATCTTTTAAATTTTGATAACATTTAGGGGATTGTAACACCTTCTGATAGGGAGACTTTGACCATCAGCCGACTAAAAATAAATATTGAGCGTGTTCACCTGCACACACAAATCTAAATCTAACAATGAACCGACTATAATATACTCTTTACCTGTGTACCGGTGCACCCATAGTTTGTTTGTTTTCCTTATAACTCGACTATCGTTCATCCGATATTTACCATTTCTTTGGCGGATCGATAAATAATCCTGACTACTATATACGAGTATGTCCAGAAGGTACGAACCATCTATCTATAAAACTGCCGGACATATAACGTTTTTTCCAAATTCCGGGGGCGGAAGGGGCGTATCGAAAATTGAAAATAAACTTGATCTACCTGCAATTTAAAATTTTTTTTATATTTATTTATGAACAGTACCTTCATACTCTATCTCTATGTTAACCGTCTATTTATGACTTCGGACTTTTTTTTTATACATAAGCGAATCCTGTTGGTCAGTACTTTATATTTTGGCCTTCCAGTTGTTTTTGTAAACTGCAGCACTCAGACTTCCAAAATTGGTCGACACTGCGGCAAGTTTGTTGGGTTCTGTTCCTTTGGTACTAAAGGGATAAGGGCAAAAAGGGCGGTATTGGTTACACATCCACCGATGTTAAGATTCGACAGTTTGTATTTTTTCAGGTGTGTAATTTGGTGCTCTTTGCTTACGTCTGGCCATAATATTATTCTTTTTCAGCACTTTACTCATGTGCTGTTTGCTGCAATTAAATTTTGGCTGCATCTCGTTAACTTATGTTGTCTTTGTTGTTAAAAAGTTGGGTTAGCTTTCTGACAGGTCATAAAGTTTGCTTTCCGACCACTTCCAACTTCTACCTTTATTATGTTTCGTTGCAAAGTACTATAAATAATGCGTTTGGACTTACCCTCTTGGGTAAAATGGCTTACAGTAAACACTTTACTCTTTGTCAGCGTGCATTTCGTAAAATTTTACAACGCGATGACGTACTTGCTCGGACGGCATGATGGCGACTACTTGTCAGAATTTTATTTTTAGTCAAGGGCATGCTTGTTGGCAGGAGAACGAAGAAAGAAATATCATTTAAAGCTTTTTGTAAAGCTCAGCTAAGGGCGCGCTCTCTCAAAGTTAGTGCAGATTTTTAGTTATCACCCGTTATTCCAGTTGGCTCCCTGCGACGTTTTCCTATTACCAAAACTAAAGAAACCAATGAAAGTAAAGCGTTTTGCCACAATTGATGAGATAAGTAAAGCACCGAGGGAACAAGCTGATGGCCACACCAAAGAGCGCATTTAAGAAGTGCTTTGGGGATTGGAAAAAACGTTGGCACAAGTGTATTATATCCGAGGGCGATTACTTGGGAAAAAAGGAATTGATGAATAAGTACTTTTCAAAAAATCAAAATTCACCTTTTCCTGAACGCAGTGTATACTAACCGCAGACTGCAAAACAGCACTTTTATTAAATAAACGAAGATTGTTGCGAGCGATAAAAAAGGCGCAAAAGCAGCTCACAGCTGATCCAATATGCAAGTTAACCGAAAACTAAAATTATCGATAAATTCAGTAAGCAATTGACTATCGAAAATTAAAAAAATGACATTTCCAGCATTTCGGCTGTGACTTAAACGCCGCTAAATAAGCCATTATGGCCCGTTTTCTCAATATGTGGTTAGTCAACTTGACAGTCCAGTTTAACCGGATTTGCGTATCTCATGCTGTGTGTTCCGCAACCGGAGGATCAGACAACGATGCTCGGCACCGGTTCTAGTTAGCCATGATTCAGTGACGATGGATTATCGATATATTTTATCGCTATACAGACAATGGCTCCAACATTTGATTTGTTTATTTTATTATTTGCTGCCACAAAATGTTTATGAATAAACGAATTTTTCAACTCCACGCAATGAAAATGGAGTTTGAAGAGACAGAGCAACGTATAGAAAATGCAAGAGAGTGCAGACAGAGCCTAGTATTGCCAATTAATAATTAAATACTGATCTGTATGATGCCACATTTGTTCAATGATTCCGTTGACAAAATGTACATGTTTTTAAAATAATTTATTCTAGGATTAGAGATAAAGGTAAAGCTAACTGACCTTATTTGCGATTAATTTGTTGTGATTTGGACTGTTACTTAGGACTTGGTGGCGCCCGTTCTTATGCATGTGGCAACTTCCCACTGCGGCTGACTTCTGTGTAGTAAGCGTTCCTTTGATAAGACGTGCATGTAAGCAAGTGTCCCCAGCTATATCTTTTGATTCACAATAAATAAATTAGCTAGACAGTAGCAAGGCTCATTTTGGTGACCACCCAAAAAAGGCCTCAATCAAATGGTCTGTGTTGGCTGTCAATGACAGTGTCAAACCAAACCAATCGCGACCACACAGACAGACACGGTGCAATGACCAAATCCAAAATTCAAAATCCAAATCGGTTGCCAGTTTCCACACTCACCGCACTGCGGCCTTTTGTAATAATTATTTTGTGTGCCTCGCTCTCTCTCCTGGGGATTTCGCACTGCAACTATACCCAAATCATATCTCACACTGATCAATTGACTGGCAATCAGTCTGCTTAGCCAATTTATGGCACGCTTCGCTCGATCAAAGAATTTGGAGCGAGTTGTCCGCACAGCGCATGACCTAATCGCCGAGTACAGCAATACGTA
>JAEIFV010001468.1:0-46600 GCA_018904265.1 Lordiphosa collinella
ATATAATAGGTTGTCCATCGTAAGCAGACATAAAGTCCTAATAACTCATCTAAAAGATCATCTGATTCTGATTGTTACCAATGTTATTTAGTTATTTAAAGACTAAACCATCTACCTTTACTTAACCAATTGAGTTAGATCCTTACCAGCCTGCATCCCCTAACTTTTGACCCGCACCAACCTTTCCCACCAATACCCAGCTCTAACAAAAAGTTGATATGCCCCCCTGTCCAAAGGATCTCGAATCTTTATGCGTATGCCGCGCTGCGAACGCGGTCGCTTTAAGCCTTTGTAAAGTGAGACGATGGCGAGACACAACATCTCTACCTCTACTCGCGTATATACATACATTCATATTCATCTGCATACATACATACATATACATTTTTTGGGGGCAACATGCAGATAGGTACGAAGGTAGCGATCGGCAGCAGCAGGCGCTATCATTATCTGACACAAAAATTTAATATAAATTATGTTGACATGTTGGCTTAAATATGTATGCGAGTGTGTGTGTGTGTGTGTGCGTGCGTCTCGCACCCTAACTAGTTCACCTAATTGCTGGTAAGACACAAACATATATACATACCAAGAGACCTGCATACGCCGCGAATGAAGATGAAGTCGTCATTAATATCGACTTGGCCTGTCAATAACTTGACATCGCATCATTTTTTCGTCGCGCTGTTGTTGTTGTTGCTGTTGCTGATTCGAACTTTCGGACACTTTTGCGGTACGATTTTTGACGCGCCCCAAATCAAGGTCGCTCGAGCCGACTTGCTGCACTTTTTTATGTATTTTTTTTTTTTTTGCATTTAAGTAAGTTAAGTTGAATGTGTCATTTAGGGGGAAAAAAAAACGGCTACGTCATGCAGTTGGAGTTAATGGTAACTGAAATGTGATTATATAGAGCATTGAGTATGGTTTAATGACTCGACTCGGCTGGGGTAAAATGTTTATAAGAATTTCGATGGAAAGCATTACTGGGTGGGGGGTATGAAGGGGAGGGAAGGAGGAGGGAAAAGGGACCTTGTATAAAATTTAGTAAACTTACTCAAGAAGTGTGCTTCTATCTTTTATAGCAGCATTGGGCAGCCAATGGCCCTTGGTGACCTTGAGGACCGGCCCTTTATTCCTCCCAAAGCTGACACAAATTGAAAAATGAAAGTACTAAATTTATAGTTATTGTTGGGCTCTTATTCTATGATCTTTTTGAAAATAGTTCCTAATAGCTATGATTAACTCTTAAAACAAAAATTTGCATATCTAATATAAGTGCAAACTATTCTTTGTCTAATAATTTTGATGATCAATTCCAATACATTCTGGAAACAAAAGGACAAAAAGGAGCACAAATAGTTCTTGCTTTAAGCCCATAAAAGTCTTAGGCTACTCCGCATTTGATTTAAAAACGAGCTTTCTGTTTTGAAGTAACTACATCTGCAACGATCCACAGGCCTTGAGTTACCCAAAGACTAAGAATTTGTAACTCTAGGTCAGAAGCTTTTCAACACTCCATAAGCAAGGTGATAGAACCAGTTTGGAATTTTATGAACAATTTCGTGTTAAAATAACTCCCATTTTATAAATGCTGAGGATGCTTTATTCCCAAATTTTTGTACTGTATAGAATTCAATTATTTTAAAGAGAGTTTTGTCACTTGTTTGCCGATGAAACTCAATGATATCATCCAGGGAAAAGAATAGCGCAGGAGTTCAAACTAGAACCAACACTTGAAACTCCAAATCGATGGAGAGATCAACAAATCAATCGAATTGAAATGATGGAGATTGCAATGCGACGCAGCAAAAAGGAGCAAGAGAAACTCTCCGGCTGAATCTAATCGGGCCTTAATGAGCCATATTTGTGATTCTATAGCATAAAATGGCAATTGGCAACCAGAACGACGGAAAGAGGGCGAGCAAGCGGGGGAATATTATACGGAATTAAAAAGTATTTAAAACAATTTTGCAAACTAATAATAGTGGAACAAACCACAGTTATAGAGCTCTCACTTTCAAATGAATGAAACTGTATATTATACCCTGTTACCTAAACTGCTATAACTGGCCAGCAGACTATGATAGACTCTACAACATCTTAATCGAGCAACATTATGATACTAGGAGACTTAAATGCACAAACAGGTAATCATCAGGCGGAGATCGTAGAGCCCACAGCTCATGAGAAATTTGCAAAATTCCCGAGAAATGCAAGAGATTTAGTAATAGGCAAAAAAGGAAAGAAATTGGTAGAGCTGTGTGCAGACTTTCGCTTCACAATCATCAACGGCACAACCAACAGCAATGAAGAAGGATGTTACACGTTTCTGCTTGGCCAAGCCACTTCTACAATCGACTACTGCCTGATCCAAGGAAAGTGGCACTACTATCAGCATTACTTCCAAAACAAGGCGGAAAACTTCTCCGATCATATCTCCTTAATTGTAAAAGCTGAGTTGTTAGTGGACAAGGACTTGGCAGAAAAAAGTAGTCAACTATTATCCAAACTGAGATAGATTCAAGGGAGAGCGCAGGACTATGCAGCTAAATTAATTCAGGAGCTGACAAAGCGAGCAACAACACAGGAACTGTTGGACTTAGAAGATCTAGTTGAAACTATCACATCTGCTGGAAAATGTACGCAGAGGCCAACAGCGCATAAATGGAAGCAGCCGAGGTTTGATTTTGAGTGGGAAGAAGCTAGAAATGGTTCACAAGTCACACTCAAAAAGGCTACGAAATCGAATACGTCAGAGGACAAATGGACTTACCAGCACGCGAACGCTCTGTATAAAAGCATATGTAGAGAAAAACGGAAGCTTTACTTCAAAAGGATGGAGTGGGAAATTGGAAATGTGACGGACGGAAAATATTTTTGGAAACTTGTGAGAAAGCTAAATGAAGACTCGGGGAGAAGGAACATTGATGTCGAAGCTGCGGAACTAGCTCAATACTTTCAAACCTGGTCAAACCTCCACAATCATATTAGAGTTGCCGAACAATGTAGTTGACGAACTTAATTATGCATTTTCTATACAGGAGATCTGCTGTGCTCTCAAGAGTAGTAAACCATAAAAAGCGCCTGGGACAGACTCAGCAGGTAGTTTCTTGTAAAACCCCACCACACAATTTATGCAATATTTGAAGGATGCCTTTAACAGAATCTTGTGCCGAGTTGTTTCCTTACAAGCATCCTGTTTTAAATTTTTAAGGGGGTATTGCTGCGGGGAAGGATGTTTTAGGACCTGTATAACTCCACTTCGGATCATCTGAAATGGAAAAAGTAAACGGCGTTAGATTTAGTACAGATGTAATTCGGGCCCCTATTTCAATTATAGTTTTGCGATTTTTTTTTTACAAAATGGCGGCCACTGAAAATTGAAATACCGATTTTGGGCAATTTTTTTTGTAGTGTAAAAAAAAATCATAAAAAAAATTTGTAAAATTTTGAATGAAATAGGGGCCATAATGGTGACAATTCTGCGTCGATTGCACTTTGTTTCATCAAAATCGGTTCAGAACTGCGAGCGCAATCAGTGCCGCCAGCTCGGAAAACGTGGTTTCGAGATAAACGCGTTTAAAGTTTGCAGTTGCTAGGCAAATCGAGTCAGTTTGGGTCATTAAAAGGACTATATCTTCTAAAGTATTTCAAATTTCGAAAAATCCTTTTTAGGATGATTTTCTCAAATATCCAAGCTATAAAAATAGGCAAAAAAAAAATTTTGAAAAATAATTTTTGCCTAGCAGCAAAACCCCCTTAAGAAATTTCCAAATAGAAATCAACATTACTTGTTTATTTCTGTATTCCTGATTTATAACATCTAATGTATTATAAAAATTTGAAGAGGACTTCCTCAAAAACGGTGAAGTGATAAAAAAATGTATGTAGGTACTAGGATTATCGATATTGTTCCAAATACCAACATAAATTATATCAAAAAACTAATTTTTATAAATAAACATTCAAAATATCGAGCGCAAGAAACATGGGTGCACTATTTAGTATCATACATACAATTTTTAACTGATGATGAATAACTTTAAAATATACCAAAAATATTCCATACAAATCTCAATTTCATGGCTCATTCCCCAGATATGACATAAATGTTCATACGAACATTTAATTGGAAAAGAAAGTGCAACTTAATCGCTCAATTTACAAAGTTGCGAGAGAGAGAAAAAAACAAAGTTTGCAATTTAAAATGCCGAATAAACCGAAAATTATCTTGATTGACATTTTATGTCTTTTTAAATGAAAGCGACTTCAAAAAGAACAAGACGAAATTGTTTGCATTGCCGAGGACATTGCTGGTGGTGGTGGTGGCCGGGGGCAACCGACCGACCAACGAAACCCTTTCGATAAGAAGCGCAAACAAGTGTAGCGTGTAGCCACACAAACAGATACAATTGCCACAGGTAGATAGACAGAAAGATGCAGCTGGGCCAAACTAATGCACTTGCAATCTAATCGTTTTTTTTTCGCCAAATGTGGAACTGGCCCATTGATAAATCCTCTGGGTTTGACTCTGCGACAAACACGAACGACGGCGCGGAGGACTCCTTTTCCGCTTATCATCATTTGCCTTCTTCGGTTTAATTAAAAGGTTATTCTTGTATGTGGCCTATCGTCTTGGATAGGATACGGATACGTACACGGACACACACACATTTGATTGAGTTGTTCTCGGCTGCTGCGTGTGCGTTTAATTCCTTTTTTATCTTAAAGACTTTTTTTCGACCTTGGTGGGACAATGAAAATTGAAAGTCAACCCGAAAAGCAAAAAAAAAAAAAAAAAACCACAGGAAAGAGCTGACCACAAGTATTCATCGTCTGCCCCGGGGCCAGGTGAGAATTGACAAATTTCCATTTCGTCAATTCAATCAATAATGAAAAGAGACTAAAGCACGAAAAAAAAACAAAACAAAACAAAAACAAAACAAGTAAGAAAGTTGGCCTGGATCGACTTTAAGGTACCTCAACAATAAGGAGTAAGTAACCTTAGAGTTCCTACAAAGGAGTTGGGTGAATGATTAAGAAAACTTAAATGAATATGTTGCTTTTTAAATGTTCTTGATTGTTCAATAGTTCAGCTTAAAGTTTAGTTGTGAGTTTCCAAGATTCATAAAGAATCAAAGAAGATATATCTATTTCCTATTTACTTTATCCTTAAGAATAAATACTGAATGAATGCTGAATACCCTATGAATAGTGAATATTGAATGAATACTGAATATTAAATACAAATTCCTAATTACTGGATGCCCACTGAATGCACTACCAAGTGCTGATTACTGAATGCTGTATGAATACTGAATTGAATACTGTATTAATACTGAATTGTGAATACTGAATGATTATTAAATAATGAATACTAAATACTAGATGGTGAGTACTGTATTCTAATTGAATACTAAATGCTGTAAACTGAATGAATACTTTATATCAAATACTAAATACTGAATACGGAATGACTATTGAGCAGTGATTTGTGAACAGCGAATGAAAACTGAATGCTGAATACTAAGCAGGGCTATAAAAGAATGATTCATTTTTATACCCTTGCAGAGGGTATTATAAAATTGTCCGGATGCTTGTAACGCATTGAAGAAAGCTTCTCCGACCACATAAAGTGTATATATTCTTGATTAGCACGACGAGCTGAGTTGATTTAGACCGTCTGTCCGTCCGTATGTCAGTTTCTATGCTATCTCCTCCGTCGTCTTCACCAAACTTTGCACGAAGTCTTTTGGTATATATACGCTACACATTTGTAGGAACCGGCCGGATCTTATGACTATAGCATATAGCTGTCATAGAAACGATCGGTCGAAAAACAAGTTTTAGTGAGAAAAACTTTTTTGTTTTCAATGGAATCGGCTCAAAACTTTGTATTTCTTAGTTAACTATGCTATTTTATGATTCCACCAAATTTGGTCGAAATCGGACATCTATATAGTATAGCTGTCATAGAGCAGTTTAGTCTGAAAAGTATTCCTAGTGAGAAAAACTTTTTTTGTTTTCAATGGAAATGTCCTTAAAACTATCATATATTTGTTTTATATGCTCCCACACTATTCTACAAAGTCGGATGACTATAGCATATAGCTGCCATGGGAACGATCGGTCGAAAAACTAGTTCCTATGAGAAAAACTTTTTGGTTTTTATTGGAAACGTCCCTTACGTTGACATTTATATATTTTATATACTTTTACACAATTCTACAAAGTTTTGTCAAATATCGGATGACTATAGCATATAGCTGTCATAGGAACGATCGGTCGAAAAAGAAGTTCTACTGAGAAAAACTTTATTGTTTTAAATGGGATCGCCTCCAAATTTCGTAATTAACAGTGTATTATGCTTTTCCATGATTTCACCAAGTTTGGTCGAAGTCAGACATCTATATAGTATAAGTCCCATAGAAAAGTTAGGACCAAAAAGTAGTCTTAGTTAGAAAAACTTTTATGTTTTCAATGGAAGCTGCAAGGGGTAAACAAAACTTTTGGAAAATATGTTTCTTAGATAACTTTAGGCACATTCTCGTTTTTAGCATGTTCTTCATTTTTCCACAACCTCGTTAGAACCGAAGGCTAACTGTTCCATCAGTGGTATATAGATTGCATGTAAAGTCTATTTCTCGATGATTTTATCAAATGAGAAAATCTAAATACAATAAATCTTTTATTTTGAAATTCAATGAATGGGTTTTCTAAAGTTGATCCAAGACAAAACTTTTCTTTTAGGGTTCCTCCAAAGCAAATTAAAGCCACCACGTGAACTCAAAAACCATTGATTATTTTTAGATTTTCTTTGATTATGTTACAAAGAATATCTGCGGTTAGCCCGTTCTCAGAAACGAAGTAGTATAAAATCATGCTCCACTTCGAAAAAATAGATTTCATTAAGAAAACGCATGTTTGGTTAGCTACTTTGTTATCTTTCTTTCAAGCCCATTGCTCTCCAAGCCATCAATTAAATCTAAATTCAGTTTGTATCTTATCTCTTTTCGAAGCGCCATTTCATCCATTCGTCGTTCTTGCTTCTGAGTTTCAAGTGCAATGTTTTTGTATATCCAGGCTGAAGAAACTTTAAAGGGGCCCATCGATTTAGAGTTCTGTTATGAGGTAAATTTAGATTTAGTTTGTCTCAAAGAAAAGAGTAGGTTGATTGAGAAATATAGAACATATTTTGAGCCAGAAACTTAACTTCGTTTGAATATTCTCTTGGTCTACTATTGAGAAGCAATTCACATAAAGTTTTCGACTCGCTATTTAAATGCTGGAAAGAATTAATTTCATTTACTAATTGCTTTTGATTTCCTTTTTTTTTCGTAAGAAAGCGCAATTTTTGGATGTCAATTTAGCTATTAGCATTTTGATTTTTTTTTTCCATAAGCTTTTGTTTTTTTTCGTAATGTTTTTGAATTTTAAACATTTTTTAAGCAATTTCTACAGTTGTCATCAACAACATGCTCTTCATCAATATTTTGAGGTTCTTCAAAATCTGCGGTGTTATTTTCAAACTCGTCAAACTCATCCAGATCCACTGTTGGATTGGCATCGTTTTTCAAAAATCGCTTGCCTATGTACTCGAAATATGGTTCTCGCAAATTTTGCGACATTTTTCCCGACAAATTTGCCCTAAAATTAGATCAGTCGATGAAAACTTGAAAAATGTTAAGTTTGGTTAATTTCGCTTTGATTTTTTGCATTTCTGCACACAGCATTTTATGCCACATCTAGCAAAGTTCTTTTTTGGAGCGGAGCTCATGTTGCCGGTCTTGATGTTCATCATAGAATAAAATTGGAAAATGTTTTTCTCCACACATTTTGGATCTCGCTTTCTTGCTCTTGCTCCCTCTCCAAATGTGTGAATCCTAAAACAGTGTTCCCCAGGCATGCCCAGGGGGCCGAACACACACGGAAATTCACACCGGAAGTAATGCTTCAGTGAGTGTAAGGAGAGAGACAGAGAGCCTCTCTTCCTGGGGAACCCTATTCTACAACAGGCCTGGCCAAATAGAGGGGACAGAAAACTATGTTTGTCCCTCTCTGACACTTAGTGATGATTGACTTCGGCACGCATTTGGTGTGAAACGGCGAGTGACTTTGGGCACCAGGGGCCATGGCTGGACAGGACTGTTCTAAAAATAGAATCAGCCAGCGACTTTTGCGCTCTCCGTCCGTTCTCTAGCTCTCTTCTCTGTATCCTATGAGCTCTCTCGCATTCTAAAAATAGCAATAGCCAACCCCTTTGGTGCTAACCCCCCGCTTCATTTTGATAGTAATGTCGCTTCTAGGTATTTTATATTCCCTGATTTTACTCAACTTGCTAGTACTTTAACATTTTTGCGTTTTTGGCTATTTTTGTTATTTTTTAAGAAATTATTATAGAGGCCGTCAAGCTAGGTAAAAATGGCCACTAAGTGAAATTTGATGTTGAATAGAGTGTGGCCGTTAAGTAAGTATGCCTTTAAACAGGGTGGCCGTTAGGCGAGGTATCAGTGTACTAAACAGTGAAAACTGAATAGTGAATACTAAATACTGGATGAATACTAAATGGTGATTGCTGAATGGTGAAAGAATACTTGATACTGAACAGCGACTACTGAATATTAAATAGTGAATACTGCATACTATTTGAATACTAAATGTTGATTACTGAATGAATACCAATTTCAAATATCAAATTCTAAAAACTTATTACTGAATACAGATTGAATACTGAAAAGTGAATAGTGAATGCTGCTTGCTAAATAGTGAATACCGAGAACAGAATTCTGTATCCACTGAATACCTGAATACCTAGTAGTGAATACTGAATACTGAATTGTGAGTACTTAATACTGAATGAATATGAAATATTGAATACTAAATACTAAATAGTAAGTACTGAATACTTAATGAATTCTAAATGCTGAATGAATACTTAATACTTCATAAGTCAAACTTCATATTTTCTATGGTACTCTATACTTTACACTTCATACTTTTTTACTTAATACTCATCATACCCTGTGTACCCATTAGTATAGGGTAAGTAAAACAACAACAGCCTTAATTTCAGCCTCAGCCCTCAGCCTTTGCCAAGGCCACTCTGAAAACCGCTTTCAATTAAACTGGGGCACACTTTTGCCTGCGGTCGATCCCGATCTTTTCATCATCATCTTTATAATGTCCCCTGCGGCCAGCACCAGAGCCACTCCAGAGCCACAGCCACTGCCCCAGAGTGAAAATGAAATTGCCTCGGGCTGAAAAACAGAAAAACTGGTAGTTAGTTACTTTTACCAGATCGTGCAATCGCGCGCCAATTGCCACTGTCGCATATTGAAATTGAAACTGCCGATGGAAAGTTATGGGACCACAACTTGATTTTCGTTGATTATGTTAAGGTTGATGATGACGATGAGCGATGAGCGATGAACGATTCACTGGCAATGATTAGCAATTATCAGTAGATGGTTGTAGATTATGGGGCGGCACACATCTAAACAGGAAATACTTAAGCAGAACGTGTGAATTGGATAGCAACATCGATAGGGGATAAGCGCTGGAAAATTAATATACTAAATCTAGGCTGTCGTAATGGAACACTTAAAAGCCCCGACGTTGGCCGCCAACTACTGAAATTGGAAGCTGAAATCAACTTTTGCTTTGATAGATCAAAAGTTGACAGGGCATGTCCAACGCCTGGTCCTGTCAATTGTTCATGGCCCTCAAAACCCGGGATGAAAGCAGAAATGCCGCTTAGCACCTCCCCAATCTCCGTCAGACACCCACTCTCCCGCTCCCTAAGTGAACTGATTTATGTGTTGCCTTTGTCCAGGCGTTTTAACGCCGCCAATTCTATTGATCATATTTGCAATGATATTTATGGCTCGGCCAAAGGAGCAACAGCAGCAGCAGCAGCAGGAATGGTTTTTTTTTCCTTTGCTGTTTTGATTAATTGTAATGCGAGAACTTTGATTAATTGCGGACACGATGTGGCCCCAACATAACAATTTGTTTTGGCATTGCATTAAATCAGTTCGCGAGAGAGGATTTTGGCGTGAGATTGTATGGTCAACACCTTGGTTACCTGGGATACCTGCAAGTATTTATGAGTTGGCCTGAAATTTATGAATGGCCCCGGCCAAGGCCTCTTCTGCTGCTGCTGCTGGTGCCTCTTCTGGAGGCACAATTATGCAAAAAGTTGTCAAATGCAGGCGAAATAGGCGTGGTCCCAGGCATGACTATCAGCAAAATATGATCAACATCCCCAAAAATTGTACCAGTTTTGCGGTTTACTCTCAGCAATTTACATGTCTCCCGTTCGCCCCACCTCTCTGGCCCTGTCAACTGGCTGGACGTCGTCGTCCAACAAAACCAATCAACGCGTCTGTCAAGTGGAAGCCACAGCTTCTCGCTTATCGGTAGCCGCGCTGAAATCAGCTTCTGGCACTCACGATCACGAACGCCAGCAACAAAGTACAAAAACAACAACAACAACAACAACAACTGCAGCTAAAACCCGCACCCAACTTTAAGTCCAAGTCCGATCTTCGACCCTTTAGCGATCCATGCTCGTTGCTCCTGTCACAATTACAACAGCAAGTGCAGCGGACTAATGACAACCACGGTGGCAGCAAACTGACTGCACAGTGGCACAAGATGTGGCTTTGTATAAAGAAATGGAAAGCAGTGAATGAAATGAGTTAAATGAATGAATGAACTGGAATGAACAGAATAAACCGAATTAATGAAATGAAGAGAAAGAACTGGAACGAAAGGAAGTGAAAAGAAGGAACAGAATGAACGGGCATAAACTGAAATGAACAGAATGAACACGGTTGAAGAGAATGACTAAAAATTGAATGAACATTATGGTCGATTTTTCTTCTTCCAGTTAGCTACTTTGTGTTACTTATAATTTAACCTGTTATTTGTTAGTTTATGTGAAAGATGGATCTATGTAGGCGACGTAAAAACGTCCCTAAAACGAACAGAATGAACAGGAACTTACGGATGAAACAGAGTAATCAGGAATGAGTTCAAGAAATGAAATAAAAAAATAGGGGAAAGTTAACTTCGGCTCGGCCGAAGTTTTGTATACCCTTGCAGCTTCCATTGAAAACAAAAAAGTTTTTCAAGCTAAGACTACTTTTTGGACCTTACTTTTCTATGGGATCTATACTATATAGATGTCTGATTTCGACCAAACTTGGTAAAATCATGGAAAAGCATAATATACTGTCAATTACGAAATTTGGAAGCGATCCCATTTAAAACAAAAAAGTTTTTCTCACTAGAACTTCTTTTTCGACCGATCATTCATACTGCAGCTATATGCTATAGTCATCCGATTTTGACCAAACTTTGTAGAAATGTGTTTAAGTAAATAAAATAGGAATATGCCAATAAAAAGGACTTTTCATTAAAAACAAAATAGTTTTTTCTCACTCAAACTAGTTTTTCGACCGATCGTTCCTATGGCAGCAAATACAAGCGAATTTACTAGAACTAGTTTTTCGACCGATCGTTCCTATGGGAGCTATATGCTATAGTCATCCGATTTCGACCATATTTTGTGGAATTGTGTAAAAGTGTATAAAATAAGTGTATGCCAATGATAAGGACGTTTTCATTAAAAACAAAAAAGTTTTTCTCACTAGAACTAGTTTTTCGACCGATCGTTCCTATCAGTAGCCTTTTCACTATGCTTATAGTCATCCGATTTCGACCAAACTTAGTGGAATCATGGGAAGGAATAGTAAACTATGAAATACGTACTTTGGAGGCGATTCCATTAAAAACAAAAAAGTTTTTCTCTTTAAGACTAGTTTTTAAACCGATCGTTCCTATGGCAGCTATATGCTATAGTCATCCGATCCGGCCGGTTCCGACAAACGTGCAGCGTATATGTACCAGAAGACTTCGTGCAAAGTTTGGTGAGGATAGCTTTAAAACTGACGGAGGAGATAGCATAGAAACAGACAGACGGACAGGGCTAAATCAACTCAGCTCGTCATGCTGATCAAGAATATATATACTTTATGTGGTCGGAGATGCTTCCTTCAATGCGTTACAAACATCCGCACAATTTTATAATACCCTTTGCAAGGGTATAATGAATAGAATGCAGAGAAATTAATGGAATCTAACAGGAATGATCATAATGAACAGAATAACATAGGGCCATGTTCCGGTTTTCGAGTCGATTTTCGTGTAAACGTATTGAAGGTGAAAAACATCCCTACGGTTACTAGACCTAGTATAAAAAGACTCGAATTCGTTTGAGCAACTGAAACCGATTGCTCAATGCCAAGTGAATTCAATTCGAGAGAGAACTACGACGAGATCTAGTAACCAAAGAATGTCTTGTTAATTACATACAAATTAATACAACTTAAACGCGAATCATTAACGTTTACACGAAATTCGAGTCAAAAACCGGAACAGACCCGATAATAAACAATAGAAACAGAATAAAAAGAATGGACAGAATGAACAGAAATTAGCTGAATTAAGATCAGAACTAAACTAAACTAAATGAACGTGAAAGATCGGATTGAACAGAATTAATGGGAATGAATAGTAATGAACTGATTTAGGATGAATGAAAAGAATGCGAACACAGAATGAATAAGAGTGAATAGAAATAAACAGGAGTGACTAGGAATGAATAGGAAAGCAGCAGAAATGAACAGTTAAACAGGAATAAAAAGAAGGCACTTGAAAGAACCGAAATTAAAGAAATGAACTGTAATGAATAGTAATGAACAGAGTGAACTGTATAAACACGAATGAGGAGAATGAGAAGAATGAATAGCAAGAACAAAGTAAACAGGAGTGAATTGAATGAGCAGGAAGAGTATGTAAAATGAACAGAAATGAACAGATTGAATATAAATGAGCCAGAATAAACCGAAATGAACAGAGTGCTGGCATTAACAGAGTGTACAAAATGAAAAGTTTAATGACAATGATCTGTTGACGGCCTTTCTCGACATCGAGGGAGCCTTCAACAATGTCAGGACCGAGTCAATTACGACAGCTCTTGCTAAAATTTTCTCACACCCGATGATTACTCACTGGCTGAGGAACATGATTAGCAGCCACTTCTTTGGAACCTGGTTCTCAACGAACTTCTTCATACCCTGAAGTTTAACGGATGTAGGGTGACAGCATTCGCTGATTACCTGTTTATAATGATAACGGGTAGCTTCTTACCCACAAACAGTGAGCTATTGGCATATTTTTGCTTGCACCTAAGATGGGCACTTCAGAACGATTTAAGGGTTAGCCCACTGAAGACCTAACTGGTGCTGTTCACAAGGAGATAATAGATCCCAGAGTTCACACCATCCATTGGGGGAAAGCAGCTCAACCGGGTCACGGAAGCGAAGTATCTGGGCGTCATTCTGGACTCGAGAATCTCCTGGATCCACTAGGCGCGTACTACGCCTGCAAAAAGTCTTTTGGTAAGAGATGGGGACTGCAACCGTATATCATTCAATGGTTATACACAGCGGTTTTCAGACCTATCCTTTCCTATGGAGTGCTGGTACAATGGTGGCCAACACCAAATCCCACCTATGCAACCTACACAGAACAAATTTTCGTTGGTTGAATGCAAAAAATTATTTGTCTATATTCAATTCAATACAAGTGGAATCTCAGATACGACGCCACCAGCGTGTGAGATTGCTCAACTGGTTGAGACGGCCTTCCAATCGTTTTCAGCACAAAGGCACCGAGTTAAAATCCTCCTAGAGTCCAGAGTAAGTAAAAACTTTTAGTCTCGTATAAAATTAAAATGTTAACAATTTTGTGGTAATTCTACCAGAAAAAAATATCAATTAATAAATCTTACAGATTTAGTACAGCTACGTGTGGTATTTAAACTGATGCTATGGTACACAAGAATTTACTGTAATCAATGGTAAAATAAACAATTGCTTACTATTTTTGTTGGTTGGAGCATTTTCAACTGAAATTTTTGGTTAACTTGTTGGTTGGTCTACTGTGCTACAGTAATCATTCCGTAATGTGTTATGTCGCTTTTACAGTACTTTTACTGTTCCCCACAGTAAATTCAATGAATATATTGGTTGAAGCATTTTTAACTATAAAATTGGTTGAATTTTCTGTGTACATAAGGTTGAAAGAGCAGCTTGCCTGGATATTACAGGATACCTGCGATCTACCCCCCAGGCGGCCCTTGAATGTAATTCTGAACCTGGAACCAGTAGGCAGCAAGAAGCGCAATAAGACTCCGAAAACTAAAACCTTTTAAAGTATCTACTTCAGGCCAAAGCAGTATCCTACTGGAAAAAGGAATAAGTGCAGAGGCAAAGGGCAGTAAATACCGCATACCAGTTCAGAAATGGAACGACAACTTTGGAACATGGTTCCCCAGAGGAGAGAGAGAGAGAGGAATTGAAGTAAGACTCTACCATCAGAGATAATGAGCTTTCCATAAATATCAGGGGCAGGCACATTGCTATCTCGTGTGCATAGGAGAAGTCTAAAAGTAGCGCTGCTCCGACACACACGGTATAAGCTCTACAAGCGCCGCTGCGTTGCGTGCTCTTCTACGCCGCGACGCAGTCGTTGCTACTGAAATTGAGAGCAATTTATACAGACAGTTCGAAAACGGAAGAAGGTACAGGAGCAGGCATTTTCTCCGTAGAACTTGCGACACAGCTCTCAATCCGTCTACCGAAGTGGTGTAGCGTTTTCCAAGCAGAGATTCATGCTGTCTTGCAGGTGGCTAAATTGATATACACCTTAGACAGCCAGGCTGCCATTAAGGCTCTGAAGAGCCTTATACAAGGAGCTCTAAAATCAGAAGTGGTTAGGATCAGAGGCTCAAAACTTCGTTTTGTTATCTGAAATGCTTTTTCAACACTCAATACTCAATACATCCCGGATATTTCTGAATTTTTCGAAATTGTTTCACAAATTTTTCACAACTTTCCACTCAATCCGACCAAAAGTAAGGTTCGATTTTTCCCGAGTTCCCTAAAACAAAAGAATATCTTCAATTTCCCCACACACTTGCACCACTATATTCGCCAAGTCGGTTGACATGGAAACTTGATATTGCACACCAACCAACCAACCAACTCATCTCTGGCCACACGAGTCTTGGCCCGCGCCTCTCTCGCATGCATCGTGTACCTTAAGGTGGAGGCCTTTTGGCGTGCGCGTGCAGTGCAATTAACTTGGTTGTAAGGGGCCATAAGCCAGGCCAACACTTGACATTGACTGCCAGCCTGATGGGGCACAGGCACACACACACACACACACACAAAACAGGGGCTGAGGCGGCGGCAGACCTGGGCACACGGCGACAATTTCACCTGTTCGTTCGCCTGGCCGAGGCTGACACAGTAACTTATATTAAGTATTTGCATGCTCCAACTCCAACTGGTTTTGGTCGCAGGCCACAAGTATGGCAAAAACATGGCGTAGTCCCGCTCGCCACGTGTGCACACACCGACAACGCTCTCCGGCCCAGAGCATCCTAGAACAGTTAATTAGATCCAGAGGGAGGGTCAGCAACCAAACAGGGTCTGCAAAACAAATTGCAGGGCACACGCTGTGAGTGAGGATTGGGATTGGAATTGGATCAGCCCCGAGGGCGGGCAAGTCCTGGCAATTAAATGTGGGTCAGTTTTGCAATTAAACATATTTGTACTCGGGCCGCACTTCAGCACATCATTAGATCCTGCCCAGTCAATGGGCCGATTGCGTGTGCCCGTTGCACCTGAAGCTGTCGCTGACGTCGAGGCTGGACCTCGACGAGTGTCTTAACTGATTCTCATTGATTAATTGCCATCGTTAGCATATGGGGAAACGACGGCATGATTGATAAGTTGGTGGAGCCTTCGTATATACTTCATATGCGACCACCGGCGTGGTTTCACCTGGAATGTGGTACCTTAATGTGCGCCCCATAAATGGGCAGCAAGGGCCAAATTGTAATTGTGGTGAACAAGTGTCCAAGTTTTTGGCATAGAGCGTTGCGGCGTTGGGGCTGCACCACGCTAATTGTTAACAAATTGTGGCCAACTTTGTGGTATGGCCCAATGGCACGCAATCGTCGTCGTCGTCGTCGTCGTCGGGATGCACGCAATCCTCGCGTAACTGAAACTGCATTACAACCAAGGGTCAATCACACGCAAAGTAGTGGCCCAAGCACATACACAGTAGCCCAGACTTGGCGGCTGAGCAAGTTTATTGGAGGTCAATGCGGTGGTCTGCAGGTTGGACAAAGTTGCAAAATCGGTAGCCATAATTGGTGTATGATGGTCTGGGAACAAGCCCACACCCGCATTCTCATACAATATATGGAAATCAGTAAGGATCACGGTCGCCATCTACCTTATACATATAAGCTTCTCAATCTCTATAAATCGCTCCAATTTTAAACAGCTGACATTGCCTCAATTCATTCAATTGAACTTGCTGGTACGGATGTGGCATAGACTATAGTTAGCTTCAATAAAAATTAGATGGGTATTGAAAGTTCGATCATTTAACCAAGCATGTTGCTTTAAACTGCACAAATCAGAAATGTAGAAATCATATCTTAACTCAAAAGGCTTGCGGATTACTGGCTTTGGTGTATCTCAAATTAAATTGAAGTCTGCGATGACATCCACACGTCTCCCTCTTTGTTAATAATTGAAATGTTAAGAACTAGCACCAATTTAACGATTCGCCAGTCACGACAAGTGATACAAAACATACTTTGTGATGTCTATATTCCTTAACATTATAACGAACTCTGGCATATGGAATGCTCGCTGAGTCCAGGTTTCAATGTGTTCCCTTCAGTCGACAAATAGTACCATGGATACTCTTTGAATAGTTCCTTAACAGTATCTAGGGCGTATTCATTAAACTACTGCTGGTCGTGACTCCCTCCTTGTGAGGAGCGAGCCTACCTATACCTCTTCCGCTCACGGCACCCGTTAAAACGCAACCCACGTGAGACCCTTCCCCCAAGCAATATGGCATTTTCTGACACTTTTCCGACACTTTTTTAGGAGCATTCACCGCATAATGGGCACAAGAGTCCGAACGTCATGGAAACGTCGCACTTAATGTGCAGTTTTCTGAGTCTAATCTGACTCTTTTCTGACACAGATTTAAGTGCTTTCACCCTCCCAATGAAGCATATAATAACCTCATAAAGACACTAAAGACTCATAAAAGTCACTTTTCTAGCACTTGAAGGGGTACTGATTGCCCGAGGCCTTTTAGACACATATGTCGTGCACATTAAATTAAAAGAGCCCGTGCTTAGAGAGCACTAATGTGCTCGAAACCCTCAAATCTTCTTTACTCCGAAAACGCTCTTAAGCTCGGCCTAGACACATATTTGGAGCGCCGACTTTGCTTGTGGGTTAATAACTCTACCCGCATTTGGGTGTTAAACCACAGCCACCACGAGGGGCCGCACCACAGCCAGACGGAACAAGTTCCGCGGGCTCTGGCTCCCGTGGTACCAGAATTAAGCTTCCGGTCAAGCTCCGTGTCTGCAAGGATACTACCAATTTAAACTCCAAAGTAGTTTCGGGCTGGTGACCCACGGATAACCTTGAACAAAGCTGTTAGGAATAGAGCGTAAGCTGACAAACGCCAACTCACAGATGGAACAGTATACACCTCGATTCATGGTCATGGTTTTCTCACTGGTGGGAGCGAGGACTATTCCTTCCTCTTCCGCAGGAAGCGGCTTACCATCATTGATCAGTGATCAAACTTCAGTAAACTGCAGCCAGCTTATGTCCCCAAGACCCCTAAGGGCTTGACAAAACGGCAGAGAGTTGAGACCGTCTCTGTGATCCCAATCGTCTGCGGTACCAGAAAAGACCTCTGGTCAGGCTCGTGTACCCAGAGGGAACACTTCCAGCTTTAGCACCATGATGCATAGGGACTGGTGGCCCCCGATAGACCCACCCGTGGACAATACGAAACTAACCTAGCTCAAATCCAACCTGACTCATCCATCATCACGCACACATTCAGCCTGGATCCACAATCTAAATTGTCAGACGCCGTCTGGAAAATACAGTCCTCCCAGACTCATTCAGCCTATTGGAGAGCACTTGACTTACGTCAAACCTGAACCACACCTAATGCACCAAGATCTCTGAGATCTTTATACAGCGGATACTCACATAGAACATGTTTCCATGTCTCTTCGCGCGAGCGACAATGGCATTCCGGACTCTCACTAAGGCGCCTCATATGCAAGAATGCATGGAGCCGTGACCAGTCAAAAGGAAGTACACAGAGTATATTAAGTTTGTGCAAAAGTATGTAAGAGGCAGAAAGAAGCATCTCCGACCCTATGAAGTATATATATTCCGAGTCGATAAAGCCATGTCCGACTGTCCGTCCGTCCGTATGAACAAACAGATCGAAGACATATGTTATAGTCGGAATTGACCGACTCTCTTTGATTAAACATTTGGTCAAATTAGACTATCTTACTGCATTTTTCATCCTCTTCAATTTGATGTCATTCCTTATGTAAAATCACGCACTGATTTATCGTTTTTACCAGTTTTGAAAAAAAAACTTATCACTTAACTACAAATAATTTGCAGTTTTTTACTCGTCTTTGTTTGCTTGCCAACAAAAAGGTCGGATCGGACGCGTTTCATGTGGGACCAAATCCTCACTTATCAGCGATCTTGAGACTGTAACGTCTATCCAAAGAGCAGCCTATCCATGCAAGCGACGGCAAAACTCTTTGGGAATTCCAAAAGCAGCATGCACGCAAAACACCAAAAAGACGCATTCGATCCACCTGAAGCCTCCTTTGTTGTGTTGTGTGCCTCTGTTTAAAGTTATGCCAATAGCATAACAAGACCTCGAGCCAGTATAAACTGCAAGTTAACAGTATAAAGGTCATTAAAACAGTCATAAGCTATTGAAAACTACATGAATAAGTTCTTACTATCAAATTTAAGCTAATAAAATTAACTTTATCATTCATACGTGGTCAAACTTTAGTGTGGATGCTATTTACAAAGTATCGACATTTCGTTTCATTTTTATCGAAATTTGTACAAATTTTAAAATTTCTTTCTCTTTTGGATGATGCAAACTATTATATAACAAACTAGCTGACCCGGCAAACATTGTTCTGCCTTTTTGATATTAGTATATTTATTTTTAGAATTTTTCGTTGCTACCGCAGGTACAACTGCTGAGCGATTTAACGTTTAGCAAAACTACGAGTTTCCAGCCCTACCAAATTTCCAGTTCATAGCTTAACTAAATTCTGAGACTTGTAAAACGTCTAACACTCACATTATTAACATAAATACCAATTCTCTAATCGAAAGGTGTAGGTAAGCCACTTTAAAACCGATTTTCTACTTAAGCATTTATGACTGGAAATCCAATTGAAAATCTTCGCTTTCGAGATGCGACGTAAAAATAAGAAAAAATCGCGATACTTTTGACCGTTCGATCTTCGTCTCTACATATTTGACCGTCTAAATAATAATCTAAACTCTAAGGCTAAGCTTGCAACCGTTGATAAACAAACGCCATTCGACTGAACCATATGGCTCGTTATGCTCCTCAAATAAACCACACACATCATTTCAATAACAAATATTATTTTCTTTCAAGCAGTACTTAGCACAGCGCTTTTGCCCAGTCTCTATTGTACGATATTTTGACATCATCCATTAAACAAATTCCGTTCTTGCAAACGTGATGCTAAAATTTCCGATTTTTCTTTTGAAAGATCAGCGTTGTTCAAGAAGAGCGAGGCCAAAAAGTGAGAGTGTATGGGTGCGCGATATTAAAGCGATACAGCTCAGCTTTGAACTGCCCTAAACGACGGCTGGGCAGCGAATGAAGGCAAAGAGAGCGCTGCTTACGCTCATATGCCCGACTTCGGCATGCGCTCGGCTCGTGTGCGTGTAAATAGCCGATTGCGCTCGGCCCCTGGGGGCTATGGAAGAACATCGCTGATGATGATCTCTTATTAGAACGCTTAGTTTGGCAAAAGAGATTTTGCTCTTCTGCGGGTTACGTGCCCATTAAACGCGAACTGAGGGTGATTAAGAAGAACTGAGGCATTTCTACCTGATACCTCTAGTTTCATAATTTAAGGGTCCATCACCCACCCCTTTTTTGTGTTTCGTGGTGTTTTTTGTTTTACAGCTGAGCGTGATTAAAAAAAAAATAATTTTTTTTTTTTTTTTTTTTGTTTTGTTTGTATTTTTAAAATTTTTTTTTTTGTGTTTTTTTTTTTTTTTTTTTTTTTATTTTATTTTTTTTTTTTTCAAAACGTTTTTTTTTTGGTTTTGGTTAGGACTTATAAAAGAATTAGGTGGAGGATTGCCTATCCAAGAGTCACAGAACGGTAGAGGCACGACTGCTCCGTAGAGTACAAGAACTCTGGAGAGAATTGGCTGTTCAAGGCTTAACGAGCATCGAGCTCAATTTAACCTCGGACAAGATCAAATCAAGAGTCAGTCTCGTCAGTTCGAATACCGAGCTCAATTTAGTCTCGGGCAAGTCCAAAAGAAAACCTTTTTGGGGAATTCAGTTGGGCGAAGGCAAACAATTTCAGCAACAGCTTATTGCTGAGGTCCAACAATTTGTAGATAAAAGTCCCTTAATGTGGATAAAATACCTATAAGTAGGTTGCTTTAGAGCTTAACAAACTGTCTTGGGACATTCTTCAGTAGGCTTAATTAAAACTTCATCCCAGCTTCCATATATCGTTGTAAATATCCCATTGACCCAACATTTACTTAAGCCAACTTCACTTTGGATTACTTCTCTCGTTTGTTGTTCCGCCCCGGCTAAGGCACAGCTGGAGCTAAGCCGATAACTTTGTATCTTTTGTACCACCACGCCCCCGCTGCTTGTTTGGCGCCTTCAATTAAAGCTTCAGCTTGCCAGTTAAAATTTCTAGTTTATTAATGAATTCAAGTCACCCGCTATCAGCTGGATGCATCATCATCATCATCATCCGCATCCTCGTCATGGTCAGCTCTTAATGGTCGCTTAAGCGCAGCCGTTTGACGCTTTTGGAGCCCAGGGAGGTGCACCGCAGGAAGCCGGGCCCGTTGACAGAGCAACGCCAACTCAATTCATCAACACGAAACCTAACCCAACCCAAACTGGACTTGAATCCATGCGAAACGGAAGCACCAAATGGCAGGCCGAAATTAACGCGTCTAAAACTTTCGTTTTCGATTTATTGCACCGCAAATCAACCCCCAAAATTTGCCTAATGATAGAGTGGGCCCTATCTCAATATTTGTTTTATTTTCGGGCCAGATTCCAGATTTCTATAATTTGCATGTTCGTTTGCGGTTGCGACTATGTAAATCATGTGGCAGAGGCAGAGGCAGGCTGCCTCTCCAACCGCAAATTAGCCACACGTAAGGGCTCGGACCGGGGGACGGCTGTCCGATTCTCGTTAAGCCAACTCCGATTTCGACTTGCCTTAATGTTTTTCAATAAATTTTCAGGCAGCGGGCAGCAGCGAGCACGTCGTCTGGCGCGTTAATAGAGCAAGTGTTGTTTTGCTCACTTTTGGCGTTAAGTGTTTCACGCCGGAGGAGGGAGGAGGATGGAGGAGGAGGAGGATGGGGAGGGGCAGTACATCGGATGCATAAAGTAAATAAATGCGGCTGCAGCTTCTTCAAGTCCGACCCTTTTGTTTGTTTTTCGAAAGTTTTTGATATTTTTTTTATCGCGCTTGGCGCATGCCACGCCCCCTGAAAATAAATCATATAGGCCAACTGCCCTCCTGATGGGGCTTACAACAAAAAAAATATCGAAAAGAAAACCAACAACACTTGTAATTATGTGTGAATTTTGGCACAGACGACGCCCGACCGACCAGAGATGCAAATAACCAAATTCAGAAGGAGCAAACAGAAAAACAAGTTTCTTATTTTGGTAGTACAATTGGCTGACTGCGACTGCTGTTGTTGCCCTTATATAACATACTTTCCGGTGGTGGCATCAGCGAGCTGTTCAGTATTTTTTGTAGCAAATACCAGTGCATACTTTGTGGCTACAAATAAATTTAAGTAGCAATAGGAAGGCTGAATGATTCTAAGACGAAACTGTGGATCGTAACGATAAGACTGAAAAGTCTAAATCAGGAAAAAACGTTTTGGGTTCTTCTCTTTCTTTAAAGTTACAATACTTTTTCCATACTTTCGGAGTTGGGAATTCCAAGGGTTCTACATACGGTTGCGGCTTATAATTTCCTTTCCCTCGCTCATCTCCAATCTGAAGTGACTCCAAGCTTAAGCTTATTTCAGGCTTTAAATCCATGTTGGTCAAAGAATGGAATTTTCCTAGACTCTTTCTTACTTAACTTGTCTGAACAATTCTTGACTTCCCCTCTTCGAAACATGCAACTGTATTAACCCCTCGCTCACCTACGCAATGAGTTCGGGTTTCATCAAGCTTCTACCTTTTCGCCTCTACCTAAGACACTTTCCTTTCATCCGAATTAGGGGCCGATATTGATTCCGCAATATTTGACTAAATGCCAAGGTAAACTGCTTCAATCTTCCAAAGTTAAACACATGCATCCTCCTGCCATGGTGTAAGGCCTACTGAAAACACCTTCTACATATTGGTTCTTCGTGTAAATCCCGCCTAAGGACAAATTTAATTTAATGGGCAATTAAAAAGCATTTCCATGCAGCTTTTAAGGCCGCCATTTTGTAAAAAACACAACTTCGCCCCCCTTTCACCACTTTGAAGTCTCAGCTTTTTTGATCAGCCCTCTTATGGGAAAAAATTTTTTTTTTTTTTTTTTTTTAAAAAAAAAAAATTTTTTTTTTTTTTTTTTTAAAAAAATTTTTTAAAAGGGGGTAAAAAAGGGTGAGTGATGAAAACAATAAGGGAAAAAAAAATTTTTTATTATTTTTTTTTTTTTTTTTTTTTTTTTTCTAGATTCCGCTCTGGGTTTGGCTCTGAGTAAGGGTCAAGTACGTTTAATAGCGTGAATCAAAACTATCACTTACTAGAGGCTTCAATTTCTCGATATTTCCAAATTCGTGTACATTTTACCTTGCCAAGGACCAAATTTTCTTTAACCTTTTTAAAAAGTAAGGTAAAAAGTACTTTAATATTAATGAGAACTTCATTTTATATGATAGGCTGAATTTGAAGCAAATCTTTCAAAAACACGTTGTGTTGAGCTAAGCTAAACTGCGTTAATCCTTAGGGCGTTTTAAAGTCGGGAAGTACGGAACACTTTCTGCGCAATCAGCACTGATATAAGGTACACAAACCCACTTTTGAAATTGTGACCTAAAAGTGAACTTTTCAGTCAGTTTTGATATGGAAATATGTCACCTAAGTATAAAGTCGCATTTCCTAAACGTTTGTACTACTACACCTAGTACAGCGCTGCTTTATACAAACGGCGGAGGACCAAAGGGCATTGTTAAACAAAAAGAAAGTCGGTCAAGCCCGACTATAACATACTCTGTACCTGTGAAGTGCTGCACATCAACGTTGCGAACGGTGCTTCCCATAAACGTTTGTTTTCCATATAACTCGTCAACCGTTCATCCGATCTTTACCATTCCTTTGGCGGATCGATAAATAATCCTGATTACTAAATAAGTCCAGAAGGAACGAACCTTCTATCTATAAAACTGTGGGAGATATGACGTTTTTTCCAATTTGCGGGGGCGGAGGGGGCGTGGCAAAAATTGAAAATAAACTTGATCTACCTGCAAGTATAAAAAGCATATGTCCCATACATGTCAAACCTCTATCTCTTACCATCTCTGAGATCTGTTTGTTCATACGGACAGACAGACAGACAGTCAGACGGACAGACAAACGGACGGACAGACGGCTAGATCGACTCGGCTGTTGATGCTGATGAAGAATATATATACTTTATAGGTTCGGAGATGATTCCTTCTGATTGTTACATACTTTTGCACAAACTTAATATACTTTGTGTACCTCTGGTACAGAGTATAAAAATTCGGCGCATTTTAAGGCGGCGTTCATACGATCTACTCTGCGACGCTTTTTGCTAGCTGAGAACTTTACAAATGACTGAGCTATTTATGGTAATTTCACGCCCCGTCACGCCTTTAGTTCGTGGTGGCCAAAGTAAAGATCTTATGTTTAATCCCCGAGGTCCGGAGTTCGAGTCCCGGACTGGTTTCAGTCATTTCGCCTTGGTGAGGTGAATAGTTCATCCCTCCAAAGGTTCATCTCTGAATAAATCACCTTTTAAAAGTTCATTCTTTAATTGTTCATGTTTCAAATTTATTTAATTAACCCTTCAAAACTTCATGCTTCATTAGTTCGTTCCTTAAAAGTTCATTCCTCAATAGTTCATCCCTCCAAAGGACCGTCCCAGAATAACTCATCCTTCAAAAGTTCATTCTTCAAAGGTTTATCCCTGCAAAGGTCCATCCTTTAATAGTTCACCCTTCAAAAGTGCATTCTTCAATAGTTCATGCTTCAAAAGTTCATTAGTTGAACCCTCAAAACTTCATGATTCATAAGTTCATTCTTCAAAAGTTGATTCCTCAATAGTTCATCCTTCCAATGGTCCATCTCTGCATAAATAATCCTTCAAAAGTTCATTCTTCAAAGGTTCATTCTTCAAAAGTTCATTAGTTTACCCTTCAAAACTTCATCCTCCAAAGGACCGTCCCTGAATAACTAATCCTTCAAAAGTTCATTCTTCAAAGGTCCATCCTTCAATAGTTCACCTTCAAAATTTCATTCTTCAAAAGCTCATCCTTCAATAGTTCATTAGTTAAACCCTCAAAACTTCATGATTCATTCTCTCTAGAGTTAAGCGATACATAACGGGTGACATCTAAAAATCTGCACAAGCTTTAAAATGCCGCCATAACCACAATTCTCAACGGATCTTTATGAAATCAGTTTATTTATGACTACATATACAAAAGAAATACATCAATAGATTTGGTCGAAAGGACCGTTATCAGCCACTCGACGTAGCTTCCGGAAAATGTCTCCGCCTGTACGACCTCGGTGTCGTATTTCCGGATACATAAGCGAATCCTGTTGGGCAGTTTTTTGAAATTTTTGGCCTTCCATTTGTTTTTGTAAACCAACCCGGATAGTGAACCTTGACCTGGACGGTGGATCTGGTCGGTGGACCTGGACGGTGGATCGATCTGGACAGGTGGATCTGGAAGTAGACCAGGACCTGGACAGTGGTGGACAGTGGACCTGGACAGGTGGATCTGGACCACAATTTTTTTTTATTTTAAAATGTTCTCAAAAACGGAACATGTCAACTCACATCTAGATTTTGCGTTCTCGAAAAAAGTTCTTAAAGTGAGAAAATCCGGTCATGATTAGTTTTTGTGACCGAATGTGCTCATTTTGAGTCCAATGTTCTCGGTTTTTTCCCTCTGAGCAACAAGAGAGATTTGTTAGGTGAAATATATTTACCCTGGCGGAATGTGCACTGAGAAGAGAAAACTTTTCTGGATTTTCCGCTCGTTTTTCGACCCTTTAAGTTGCGGAAGTAACCCACTTATCGGAGTCAAAAGCAAGGATACAAACAACTCAGTCTCGGCTAAGAGGTTCACATAGATTGAATAACAAGGGTTAGATTCACAAAGTGGCTAATGGAGCTAACCAATTTTTGATTTCAATTCAGTGGTTCTTGGTCTATTAAATTCAATCAAATCTAGGATATTATCTGAGTACCTCGACAACTGATTCTAGTCAATTTGCCAGTATTCAGGGCATTAAAGGAACGAATCGATACCCCTTAAGCGCGAATTACGGGATCGGCTTACAACTTGATTGTATTTCTAGTCATTGTTTGAATTGTTTGAAAAATGTTCAAAAATTCTATATATCAATGGAAATGTCTAAACGCAGCTGGTCACACTAAAAAGGGCATAGTTTGCTTTACAATTTCTTAAATAAGTTTTCAGATCTGGTTCCGACCTAGCTTTAAAATCGGTTAACACAAATTGCTTACTTACTTTTCCCCTCCCTCGCTCAATCCAACTTCAAAACAGTTTCCAAATATTAAAAAAAAAAAAAGTTTGATTTATTTTTATATTTTGCTTAATTTTACAAACTAAATGACAAAGCCTTCTACATTTTTCCAGATCATAGAAATTCAACAGTTTCCTTTTAAATATCTTAAAGACCAACCCCACTATTTACTTTCAACTGCATTCACATACAAAGGGAACACTCTAACCCTGATGATGATGATGCCACCAGCCCGATTGGCGGGCATTCACATAGCTCTTCAGTCCATCGTTAGTTGAGTGTGTGGCAGGCTGATGGGTGGGAAATAGATGGGGTCCACTGGTCTCATAGTTCAGACCATTATGCTGATTGAACACATAGGCCTTGGGCACCTCAACGCCGCCAGGACCCACCGTATTCGTGGACACACTCACCGAGGAGACCACCTGACCCGCAGCGGGTAAGTAACCGCGACTGAGTGGAGGCGGGTTCCAGCTGTTTTGTGGCTTTGGCGGCAATACCGGACGATAGGTTTTCGTATAGAGCGGTGGTGCTGGTGGTGGAGCAGCGGGCAGTGAAGGCTGTTTGGGTATGGACACCGTGTTGGGTGGTCCATAGGCATTGTTCCTCAAATCACACACCGTATTCTCAATGAGCATACCCAGAGGTGCAGTGTAAATGCGGAAATTGATATCGTTGTAGTCCAAATCGGAAAGCAAAAACACAGGCATGCGATCCGATAGCACCCACACATTCTTGTGCTCATCAATCTTGACATCAGCGGGAAAGACCAGTCCCACATCATCACGATCCACTATGCCATGGAATTGCGGTGAATAGGGCATCGAGGAGTGCCAACAGCCCACCGCATTCTGATCAATCAGATTGAACAACTCAATGCCATCATCGCTCATCACTCGGGAAGTGGTATGCGCATTCGGACCCCTTTCATCCAGAGCCACAAAATCATGATAGCTATCCTCGGTGCGGGTTTCATCTCGCAGAATCCTCGTAGACACCGCAAACTGACGATGACTGGCCAGGGGGCTGAAGTAAAGAGTGCGATAGCCATCCGAACGTATGGGCGACAGGGACATGCCGAAAATACCCTCCTCACCCCACTGGAAGTTAATGCCGGCTATATTGAAGTCACCACGCAATGGATCCGGGAAGAAGTACGAGTGAGCCGAAAAACGCCAGGCCTTGTTCGTCTCCCAGGAATATGAGATCAGGCCATAGCCCAGTTCATCCGCAAAATAGGCAAAAGCATCGTCACAATTCTTTCCCACATCCACGGCAATATTAGCAATAAACGTGTTCGGATTTGTATGCTCCGCGGGCAAGACATAACGACGTATACGTGTGTTGGTGGTCAAATCGAAAACATTCACCGAATAGGGACAAGGATTTGTGGTGGTATTACCAATGCCCACAGTACCCGTATCCAAGACCCAAAGACGTCCACACTCATCGACTTTAATGCGATAAGCGGTGGTAATGCTATTCGCACAATCTCCGGCCGTATTGCTACGCCAATCCGGATAGGGTATGAGTTCGGGTGAACCTGTAACACTGTGATCCATATTGATGTAGGTCAGCGTGGCGGGTATACCTAGAAAAAGGAGGGAAAGTTAAGGTTTCAGTAAAGTTTTATCATGCTTAAGAAGTAAGGTTTCTTTGGGGCAACTAGAGTTTAAGACCTTTTACATTTTCCCAAAAGGATTTTCTCAAAAGGATCAAGCAACTTAATTGTTGTCGTGCTTAAAACTACAAAAAACTAACTCCTATTCGTTCTTTAAGAACATGCAAAGACTACTGATGAAAAATATATAGAGAGGTTTTTAAGCCAGTCCTGTATGGGCAACCAACTCTTTTTGGTGTTTGATGCTTAAGATGCTTATTCATTTTCTGAACCCAAGCTCAAACCTAACCTAACTTGTGTTTTATCGATTTCAATTTCGTCTTAGAGAACATTTCAATCAATTCAAGCCTTTTAAGCTGCGACCAAGGGAATCTAACCTGTTGAAACTGTTTTGAACCTAGTATTGATATCCAAATTGAACCATTTTTAAAACTGTATTGAAACTGTTTTGAACCTCTATTGAATCCACTATTGAACCATTATTGAAACTCAATTGAAACGGTATTGAAGCAGAATTTAAACGGAATTGAATTTGAATTAAGCCAGTATTGAACCAGCATTGAACCCAAAATAAACCTGTCTGGAACCTCTATTGAAACTGTATTGAACCAGTATTGAAACTGTATTGAGTCTGAATTCAACCAGTATTCAATCTGTATTGAAAATGTATTGAACCAGTATTGAACCTTAGACCCATCAGCTTGCTACCTAATTAAAGGTAAGATTTTTGAAATTATCATTAACCTAAATATCAACAAGCATATAGAGAAAGAAGATGTAAGAAGCCATAAGCAATTTGGCATCAAATACGGACATTCAACAGTCCATGCCATTAACCTTCTGGCTTCGGAAATTTACTGGAGTTTGAATAAAATATGGGTTACAAGGGCCTGTTTTATAGACCTGGAAAAAGTGTTCGACAAAGTTTGGATCCAAGGACTAGTTTTTAAGCTTATGAGCTTCTAAATTTCCGAGTAATCTTCTGATTTTTATATTCAATCTGAGTCCACATCAACCTGTGATCCAGCGAAGAAGACTTTCCAGTAATAAACTGGTTACAACCAGGCACCGTCAATGCACCTATACTCTTTAATTTATATATTTTAGACCTCGTAAATAAAATGGAAAACATTATTGCCTTTGCTGACGACATTGTCATATACCACGTAGACAGTACAATCAAGAAAATAAACGAAAACCAACAGGATAAAATAAAGACTATAACACGCTATACTGAAAATTGATAGCTAACAATTAACTTTAACAAATGCGAAAGTATATTATTCAGGCCCCCTATAAGAAAATGTAACTATATTGTTAGGAAGTATTGGAAACAGTTTCGGATAACCAGCAATGACGAAGATGTTCCGATCCCATCTTCAAGTACAGTCAAATATCTACGAGTTACGTTGTACCGGTTCCTCTATTTTAACAATCATGTTAACGAACAATTAACCGAAGCAATCAAAGCTTTCCACTTATACAAAAAAATGTTCTGTGCAACAGAGTTAAGGTTATTATGTACCAAGCATTGGTAAGGCCAATTTCGACAGACGCCTGTCCATTGTGGTTCAACTCTTCGCCAGAAAATTTGAGAGTATAATGTTAAGATCGTGAACACCTTTATATGGAACGCTAAGTAGAAATTTTAGAAAATACCACTTCTAATGGAACGTTACACAAGTGAGCAAAAATTTACAGAGTAAACATCCAAGTAATTAACTTGTCTATGTTGCAACCATATAAGAAGATGTACCAAAAACATGGACAACGTTCGCAAAATAGCGCTATTTTTAGAAACCGAAGGCTATTTTCGAAGGCACTACTAAACGGATTCACACCCCCAGAAGTAGTCATGTTCCAAGACAAAAATGGTAATGACCTAAATAACAAGGGTATCCCAATTTTGTCCTACCTAAACAGAAGGGCAAACAATAAAATCATTGATAGTAAAATCCTAAAGAAAATATTCGACAAAGACACAGCACAGTCGCTAGATACGGCCAAAAAATGTTGGTGGCTCCCAGACTGAATTGTAAGATCTCCTTTTTCCACCCCTCCCCATAAGCGCCACTCCCAGCCGCGATTCTTAGAGTTAGGTTATTTTATTTATAATTATTAATATATGCATTGTTTTTCCCAAATTTTTCTCTGCAAGCACATTTCTAACGTACTTATATTTATAGTTAGTAAGTCAACTAACCAGTCATGTATTTCATAAAATGAAAACCTAAAGTAAAATGAATGCTAAGGACTAGAGAGCTCGACTAGAGACAGTGCCCATACAGTAAAAGCTATATTCACTTTAGTTTGTCTTAGTAAATAAGTCGTATGTAACATAACGTTGTCAAATAAACATAATTAAATTAAAATAATGTATTAAGTCTGAATTTAAGCAGAATTCAACCTCTATTGAAACTGTATTGAAACTCTATTGAAAATGTATTGAACCAGTACTGAACCTATATTAAACTTATATGGAATCAGTATTGTACCTTTATTGAAACGGTAGTGAACCAAAACTGAAACTGTATTGAACCTCTATTGAAACTATATTGAACCAGCAATGTACCAGTATTGAACCAGTACTGAACCTATATTGAACTTTTATAGAACCAGTATTGAACATTTATTGAAACGTTAGTGATCCAAAATTGAAACTGAATTGAACCTCTATGCTAATCCTCGATTGAAACTGTATTAAATCAGTATTGAACCTCTATTGAAACTGTATTGAACCAGTAATGCACACAAGTACTGAACCTATATTGAACTTATATAGAATTAGTGTTGTAACTTAATTGAATCGGTAGTGAACGAAAATTGAAACTGAATTGAAGCTCTATTGAAACTGTATTGAACCAGTAATGCACCAATACTGAGCCTTGTTTAACTTAACTGGAATCAGTAGGTAGGTAGGTTAGTTTTATTATAACTTGCATTTTACAATGATTATTTTGAATAAATATATTATTTAAATTATAAAGAGTGAGTGGCAATGGCTATAGCCGGCAGCCAGATTTATGTTATTTGCTGTTTACTTAAGTATATATGTATAATAACTATGTATGTTTATATATCCCTTAAAAATACTCTGCTAATATTTGCCCTCTATACTTGAGAGCGTGGAATCAGTATTGTTCCTTTATTGAAACGGTAGTGAATCAAACTTGAAACTAAATTGAATCTCTATTGAACAAGTATTGAACCCAAATTGAACCTGCATTGCTCCTGTATTAATACTGTATTGAAACTGAATTGAATCTAAATTGAACCAGTATTAAACATTTATGGAAACTGTATTGAACCTCAATTATAAATGTATTAAACCTTTATTTAAACTGTATTATACCAGTATTGTTGTTGCTTATTGGTGTTTTTCCTAGCACGATGAGAATTATTCAATCTAAATTGAACCTGCATTGACCAGTATTCCACCTCTATTAAAACTGTATTGAACCAGTATTGAAACCGAATTAAAACTGATTGAAACTGGATTGAATCTGTATTGAATCTCTATTAAAACTTATTTAACACCATCTCTTGATGGTGATCCTTACACTACCAAACATCTTTACACCTCGCTGGTCTGACCAAATCTGGAATATTGCTCCTGCGTTTGGTCTCCTCAATAACTGATATACCAAGATCAAATTGAATCAGTTCAGCAGCAGTTTGTGATTTTTGCCCTTCGTGATCTAAACTGGGACACCAACAGGCATTTACCTCCATACGAACAAAGACTACGTTTAATTGACCTACCTACACTCAAATCCCGAAGAACTTGTCAAGAGGTCATTTTTGTCCACAAGCTTTTGGCGAGTGAGATTGACTCCATTGGTCTTTTAAGCCTTATTAATTTGACAGTACCACCCAGATTAACTCGCCACTATACTCCAATCTACCTCCCGCCTTGCCTAACCAACTATGCTCATCGAGACCCCCTCCGTTGCCTATGTCTTGCTGATAATGAGTACTATCACCTGTTTTCTATAGATTACTCTACTTTAAATGTAAAAAACGTCTTAATGTCATTTCTTAATTAAAAATTGCTATCTTTCTACAAAATAAGCTTTTATTGAAACTGTATTGAGGGTTCTCTCATTCTTAATCTCGTATCTGATTCTA
Source organism: Lordiphosa collinella (assembly GCA_018904265.1). Taxonomy (NCBI): domain Eukaryota; kingdom Metazoa; phylum Arthropoda; class Insecta; order Diptera; family Drosophilidae; genus Lordiphosa; species Lordiphosa collinella. The sequence goes on from JAEIFV010001468.1 coordinate 31,775, forward strand.
AATGTTCTTACTTCAGAGGAAAATTTTAGATAGCATCTTGAGACAGATGTGAGAGCGGAAAAAGAGTGATTGAATGAGTTCAGTGAGTCAAACGGTGATCCCCAGTATTCTCAGATTGTTAAGGATTAAGATACATTAAACATCGAAGTGTATATCCAGTATCAGTTTGACTTCCTTGGTCCATATAGTCCGTAACATGGTTGATTAGGAGAGGTTCCTGCTTCGCCTTGAGGCACTTCGTGCTTAAACTTATTGTTGCCAGATTTAGCTCCTCAGAGCTCTACAAGCGTTTGCTTTTAACTGCTTATTTTAGCTGCTCAGTTTCTTAGTTGTTCTTTTTGGTTCAGTTGCTAAATCAATGGCTCTTATTTGTTCAGCCTTTTATAAACTCTGGATACTGAAGTAGGAAACATGTATGAACATGAACCCTGCATGTCCATCCTGTAAGGAAGCCATGGTCTTCCTTGGACCTTGGTCCCCTGGACAAACTTTCCCTGCATGACCTTTTCGGAAAACTTTGGTTTCAGACATATTTCCATTTTGCTTACATTTAACCTTGGCCCATTAACTGCCTACTTTTTTCTCCGACTTTCCTTCTTTCTCCACCTTCTTTCTCGCTTCAACAGCAATCACTTAGCCATTTAAGCACCTACCTTGCACATTGCGTGCAATTTCCGATGTCATTAGCAAACATTGTGGCAACAACAACCATTCAACTGTCTTGTAAGTCGTGTGTCTTTGACATCATCTACCATCCATCTATCTACCGAACCGTTTCCGCTCCAATTCCAATTGCATGAGACGCCTTAACCAGTTAACTATTTAACCAGTTTCCAGTTTCGCCAAAACTTTTGCTCAGTGTTGCGGGCGTGCAACATGTTGCATCCACTGCGTGTTTCTATCCAGTCATCCATCAAAAACTATCAACCGTTTAGCCGATGTAAGATAGTGTTGACAGAGCATTTATCCGCCTGAACAACGCCTTTCAATTTATATCGAACTCAGGCGTAAGTTGTTGATTTATATGTATACAAATAATTGAGGAAATCCATTTAATAGTTAACTTTGATTTTGAGCATTTTTAGGATAGGATGTATTTGGAACATGTTTAAGAGTTGTTAACTATGGGGAAGAAAACGCCAGGATATTTGAAAGTCGTGGAAAGTTGTCGAATGGATATAAACAATATTAAAGAACAAGTTGGGCCTTGAACAGCTATTGAATTGATGGGTGCCTCATTTACTTACTATAGAGTATAAAATGAATTATTCCAATAGACTCAGTGATCGTACAAAAAAATGTTTGAATAAGTTTGTTCTAAAAATACTCACTAGTTCGTTCTAAAAACTATTAAACTCTCGAAATCGGGGAAAAAAAATAGTTTTAGCTGTTATGATAATAATTGCATATTCTTTAGAACTGAAATGGATTGAACAGCATATTCAAAATATCAAATTGGAATCAGAAAAACTCAATTGAAAAGCTGGTACAAGAATTTCCTACTTTAGATCCAATCTGATCTGATCTATTTGTAGATGAAGAAGGAATCGAAGCTTATAAACCTGAATTTAATAATTTATTAAACTAATAAGAATACAGAAAAAGTTACATTTTACAGCTGCGGAAGAGAGAAACTGAGTTGAAAACGTATATTCTGTTTTTTTGATTATTTTTATTTGAACCTTTAGAATTTTATTGGTCATTTCGAGAAGATGATATCGGCCAAATGGGCGCAGTTACAATAGATTGCCATACGGGCTCGTTTTATGGCATTTTTCATCACTTCGGCAAGAACTTCGGGCTGCAGATTCTCGCACTCGTGTCGAATGTAGTCCTTGAGGGCTTCAAGGTCTCGGGTTTGGTTACGTAAACACGGGATTTCAAAAAACCACACAAAAAAAGTCTGGAACGGTTAAATCGGGTGGGGTGGAGGTGGAAATGAGCCTCATCGCTCATTATGATTTTGGTCGAAAAATCGATTATTCCGCGTTCTTGGGGAGAATATCGATCCATGGCTTGTTCACTTGTATTCTACTACTGTCTAGTCCACGAATGCCAAAACAGATCTGACTTTGGCGGCTATTTGTAAAAATAAGAGCATCTTCCAATAGGGTGACTTCTTTTGACCCACCCTGTACAAACAAGTGATCTACAATTTCTGCAAATTTTATGTGATTTAGGTAGCTTCTATAGAAACCATTTAACACACAGAGTCTGTTCATTTTCCATCAATCAATCAAGTTAACTAATTTAGATCATTTAATTTCCTGTATTTAACACCTTTTTTTTTTTTTTGTTAACCCACTCCTCTCCATTGGCTGCACTACCGGCATGGGGTATTCATTCAGTTTTGACCTCTCTTAAATCCGGTTGAATATTGTGGATTGCATTAACATTTAAACAATTAACCGTTGTAAAAGAAAAAAAAAAAACTTATACAAATAATCAAGTGGCACAAATGGCATTGACTGAGTGTTACAATAATATGTATACATCAATTGTGAAGGCTTCTTCCATGGTCAACATTCGACTAAAGCCGTTACAAATGGAAATCCACAATGGCCAATAACTCTGATTAGCTATTAGCTGAATCGAAGTGAGAGTTGTACAATAAACGCTTCGATTGTTCTGCACGAAATGACAATTGGATTATGATGCTAATGCCGCTTACATAATTGTGCCTTTTTGCAAAAGTCATATTAAAATATGGTGTGCAAATATATTTGTTTCTTTATTATCTCAAGCTGATTATGGAAATCAAGAATTGTCATATTGCTGTCAACCTTGAGGTATGAGTGAATGTTTTCATAAAGCAAATCAATTAGTAAAATCCCTTTAATGTTGACACTACATTCACCTCAGCGAGTGAGGCCTATATAAAGCCAAACCCACTCAACCCCAACAATTGCCTTTTCCAGTTTCTCACATAATTATTAAAGAGCAGAATGGCTTGCCGCCATTCCAGAGTGCGCGCTTGCCAATTGCAATTGAGTTCATAATTAAAAATTACCAACCTGTAATTGGTCACAGCGTTAGCGATACTGTCCCAATGGCTCGTATTTCACATGGAATTGTTTAATGTCCAAGTTGAAAATCATTTTGAATTGCATTCAGGTGGCCCGCTGTGTGTGGGTAAATTAGTTGAGTCCATTCAATCAAATTTTATAAGTAGGTAAAGATAATGAGCAAAACTAAAAGCATTTATGCATTGGGTGGCATTAACAGTGATTGGATAGCAACCTGTACACTTTTGCTGATTAAGCTATTAATTTTTATGTACCTACTCAAAGATCAATTAATTGAACATTGCGTATTATGCTTGGACATTGGACGCAGTCAAACTTGATTTCTTGTCAAGAAATTTGCATATTTAAATTGATTATTTTCTGCAAACTTTTTTCAAATGTTACTTTTATACGACTCCTTAAACAAAGGATCAGACTTTCAAGTTAACATTTTTCCTACCTGAAGCATATCATGTAATCAATGTTGTCTTCCAAGAATGTGTAAAATTATTTAGTTCAAAACTTGGACGCATTCAGCAACAAATATTGTTTAGCTAAACTGATCAGTGATCAACCAACCCGTTTTAGTTACTATCCAAAATTTGTTTCCCATATTTAAGGAAACTTTTTCAAACTTGTAAAAAAAACGCACGCGTCTAGCAGAGCCGTTCATATCCAGTAATAAATGTTGATTTCTAATACTGATCAGTGATCAAAGAGAGTATTATTAAACAAGCTTAGACACATTCAGCAGCAATAAATGTTCTTTTTTTTAAGACAGATCAGCGATGAAGTGACATTCACTTATAAAATTAGTTCCCCATATTTTAAGAAACTTTTTCAAAATTGGAAAATAATGGACGCGTTCAGCACGCCGGTCCAAGTTAACCTTAAGTAGATGCTAAAATAAAATAGCCTGTGATCAAGCGACCATTCAACCCGATTTGGTTTATATCCAAACATATATGATCAGAATTTGTAATAAATATAACATTTGGACGCATGCAGCAGTAATAGATGTTGTTTCCTAAGACCGATCAGTGATCAAGTGACCATTGAACCCGTTTTAGTTCACATCCAAAATTAGTTTCCCATATCTTAAGAAACTTTTTGAAACTTTTAAAGAAAATGGATACTAATCAGTGATCAAGGGACCAAAGAACCCATTTAAATTTATATCCAAACATGGTTTTTCCATATTTGATCTACATATTTAGAAGATAAAAGAAACGAATACTCTTGTAGCAAAAAATTTTTCATTTTCACTTTGAACAATGTGATTTTCATTCTGGGTGATTTTAGAATTCATCCGACTTTCATCAAAAATTCTGCAAAATTGTGCTGAAGCAGATAATTTATATTTATATCTGGCCAGTTTAATCATGCTCATCTAAGGGGGACACTTTGCGATGAGAATAGAAAAAAATTCCAGAAAAAAAAGTATAAGAGATTTTTTTTTTTTTGTTATGATGAAGGAAAATAAAAATTTTTTTACATTATGAGGGCTGTTCAGAAAGTCATCCGGCCTCGAAAAAATTTGATAAATAAATATAAAGATGCCCACATGGTGACCAGGTTGCAGCGGGAGTTTGAAAAAAACAAAAAGTTTTGTTTAGAACTAATTGAATCGTTCGGACCTCCAAAAAAATGAAAATTTTTTTGACAAAATGGCGGACATTTGAAAACAAAAATTTTTTTTTGGCTTTTTTTGTAGTGTAGTGTAAAAAAGTACACTTAAATATAGGTACCAAGTTGGAGGGCCAAACGCGCGCACGGTAGCCGCAAAATCGGTCCACGGTTTTCTGAATCGTGGCCACCAGTTTGAAAAACGTGGTTTCGAGATAAACGTTTACTTTGCAGTTGCTAGGCAAATCGGGTCACTTTGGGTCATTAAAAGGCTTCGAACTGTTTCGAATTTTTGAAAATCCTAGGGAGCAATTTTTGAATACCCACGCTACAAAAATACGCATCCAAAAAACAAAAGTGTTTTCCTCATAAAACTAGTTTTTCGGCCGATCATTCCTATGACAGCTATATGCTATAGTCATCCGATCAGGCCGGTTCCGAGAAATGAACAGCGTTTTTGTACCAAAAGACTTCGCGCAAAGTTTGGTAAAGATTTTTTTAAAACAGATGGAGGAGATAGCATAGAAACTGACAGACGGACGGATGGACATGGCTTAATCAACTCAGCTCGTCATGCTGATCATGAATATATATACTTTATGTGGTCGGAGATGCTTCCTTCAATGCGTTACAAACATCCGCACAATTTTATAATACCCTCTGCAAGGGTATAAAAATTATAAATTTTTGTGTTTTAGTAGTTAGGTCGGCTATTTCTGGGACGGCCCGCGTACACATATAAAACTGTGAAACATGGAGGTGGTAGCCTAATGGTATGGGGCTGCTTTTCGTGGTATGGTGTTGTTCCGATTCATCGTATTGACGGAATAATGGACAGATTCGTATACAAAGATCTATTGGAGACGGTGATGCTACCATGTGCCGAGGATAATATGAGACGTTTATGGAAGTTCCAGCAGGATAATGACCCGAAGCACTCCTCTCGAGTAGTAAAGGATTGGTTCCCAGAGCAAAATGTGGACGTTCTTGAGTGGCCAAGTCAATCCCCGGACTTCAATCCCATCGAGAATCTCTGGGGTGAACTCAAAAGAGAGGTCGGAAAGACTTTTTGTCAAAATAAAAATTAACTTTGGGATTTTGTCCAAAGAGCATGGTACAACATTCCAATTCGAACTAGTCGCAAGTTAATATCCTCCATGCCAAGACGAATGAAGAAAGTCTTGCAAAATAATGGCGGATACACCGGTTATTAGCTGCCAGATACTTAGTTTAATATAAAACAAGACCAAAAATAGTGAAATATTGATTTAATTTAAACATTTATCTTCGGTCACCTATTATTGTGTCCAACCAAAATTGGCGGATTTAAGGAAAAATTTAATTTAGTGGTATATAAAAGGTTTTGTGAAACTGTTTTTACTTTTTGTTTAAAGACAATTAATATAAGTTTTGTTGAGATTTTGTCCATAAGTGTGTATACAAATGCCAATGATTCTCGCAGACACCTCAATTGAACACAAACGCGTCCAATTTCTTCTTAGATTGGCATTCGCCATGACAATCAATAAGTCGCAAAGCCAAACAATGTCCGTTTGCGGCTTAGACTTTGGAACCCCATTTTTTCACACAGACTGTTATACGTGGCGTGTTGGACGCGTTTGTGTTCAATTGAGGTATTTGCGAGAATCATTGGCATCATTGATACACTCAATTGCTCTGCAAAATAAAGTACATTGAACATAGAATTTTTTTTTTTTATTTTTTCTTCTTTTAAAGATACCGTCCTCACACACTTTCCTTAGATTCTTTATATTTTATTTAAAAGCCGAAATATTCACCAAATTATTTACTAGAAACAATTTATATGGCAAAACAATGCGATTGGCTTCTTAATAAGCCTACATCATGATTTCAACTAGGGACAACTTTTCTACATCTTTCAGAAATATTCGTCAAGATACTTCCAAGTTACTTGAGGTCGGAACCCCTTAAGGGAAGTGAACTTATTTGTGAAGTTTTCTACTGAATAAACAAGCAACTTAAACGATTTGGCAAGCTTAACTCAAGTTAAAAGTAGAAAATGTTCTTATTATCTTCAGAAATATTCGTCAAAATAATTCCAAGTAACTTGGGGTCGGAACCCTTCTGGAAACTGAAATAAGTGATAAAGTTTTTTTATGGTTCTAGTTCTGTATAACAAAGGAAATAAAATGAACCATCCAGCTTAAATTAGAAAACATTTTTTATTTTCGTTTTTATCACTTTTTGTATTTTTGCCCTAACATCTTCAAATATATTGCGATTAGGTTCTTACTTTGTGCACATTATGATTTCAACTAAGTACAACATTTCTAGGATTTTCAGAAATATTTATCGACACACTTCCTAGTTACTTGAGGTCGGAATTCCTCTATGGACGTCTAATCTGTTTAATAAGTTTTGATAAAGTTCAAGTAAGAAAAGCAGAATGAATGAATGAATTTATGATCGCCTTTTTGATGTTTTCTGACAGAGTTTAACTGAAAACTTTCTATATTGTCAAAAGTCTGTGGATTTTTCTATAAAATTTAAACAATTTCCTTTAATTACGGAAAAAAAGGCAGTTGGTTCTTGAAATGATTCTCTCCATCCCCTAATAAAGCCAACATACTTCTTCCAAAACCCACACAAGACACCTCCTAGCTTTTGAAATGCCAAATTAAATGAAATCTCTGGTATTCAGTTTGACAGCTAGCAAAATACTTCAACTCGTATCTTTCAACATCTTGTTGATAAATTTGTTTACCGCTCAATTAAAACCCAGGCAAGTTTCCCAAAATGCTTAGCCACATTGGTTAACACACTCGTGCTGCCACTCATTTGATCAATCACTCAATTTGTAACCAAATCTTGGTGTTAATGCCTTAATTGTTCGGTAACAAGGTGCTAATGATGCCCATAAAATCCTTTTGCTTACCATCTCTCCAACGTGGCACGGTGACAAACAGGCGATTGCCAAAGTGTTCAACACCAACGGGCAATGCATTCTGTGGTATATAATCGCCACTGGCCATGGCCTGCTCCTTGAGCCGTTCATTGGGGAAGGCAAAGTCCAATTGATTCCAGCTATAGCGTTCCTGTAGCTTATAGGCAGCTTCCAGGCGTCCCAGCAGCAGCAGCAACAGTGCCAGGAGTTGACATCCTTTGGCCATCATTTTGCCGTCGTATTGTTTTTCTCCACTTTACACTGAACTCTTGAGGCACGGCAAAAAAAAAATAAAATACAATATTAGGACCACAAAATTGTCCTTCTCAGACGCACACACTTTTTAGTTGGAATTGTTTGTTATTTTTATAGTTTTTAATCCTCTTCTGTGTACCGTGGCGCGTATACAACTGTTGGCCATAATTTGCTGAGCGTGTTTTATATAAAGTTTTTTTTTTTTATTCGTTTCTTGGAGGCAGGCGCCTAAGCCAGCCAATGCCTCTTCGGCTGCCGCCTAGTCGTGGTCGTGTGGCTGGGTTCGGGCTTTTGGCCAAGCAGTTGCCGTTGTTGCCCATTGATCATTGTTGTCTTTGGCGATTGATTTTCACGCATGTTTAACGGCCACCTCGGAGTGTTCCATTGAATGGGTGGGAGCGCTCTAGTCCACAGACCACGAGGCGACGCCTTTCGCTGACTTTTTTAATTTTTGTGAATTTGAATTTGGATGATGATTCATGGCCGAGGGTCAAATGTGGTTTGTTTCCGCTTATTGCCAAAATGTAATTGCTTTTTTTTTTCTTTTCGTTTTGGGTTTTGTATAATTGGTGCTAAGCGGAGCTGAGTGTAGTAATTCAATGGCAGGTGTTTTGGGGGGTATGTGTGTAGGGGTTCTTTAACATTTACCAATCGATGGTCTTTTGGAATTGTTATTAGTGTATCGGCATCGAAGAACCAGCGAGTGAAAGTGCGTGAGATAATTAAAGGCCTGACTCACTGACTGACTGATTGGTCATGGACTTACAGCCTAAACAGTAAGAGCTAAGAACAATAGAAAACTTAAACTAAAAGTGGTCCCTACAACCGGATGCTTTCTAAAGGAGTTTTATATACATTTTTTATTTGTAATTATTTGTTTTTGTGTACAAAATCAGAAAACTAAAATCAATGCCAGCTTGTGTTGCCATGTTGTCGGTTGAGCATGCACATTTCCAGTGGAAGCACTAAACATCAAAATGTACTTAAATGTACATTTAAAATGTTCAAAACATATTTGTGTCAGTGAAATTAGCCTATTACTTTTGTGGTTACTTTTTAAGTCTTTCCTGACTTTCTAAACTGCTGGTGCATTTAATAGCCTATTTCCACTGACACAAATATGTATGTACATAATTTGAATGTACATTTTTTCGAATTATACCTTCCTGGACAGAAGTACGCCCATTATGTTATTGATATTGTTAAATTTTCAAAAAAAAAATGTACATTCGAAATATGTACATATACGTGTCAGTGGAAATGGGCTATAAGTCATTTCCCCTCAGTTCCTGTTGATAATTTACGGTCGCCAGGATTGTAGTGACTTTTTGCTTCTAATGCTGGGTTTATACTGCGTCACAGAGTGTCACATTTCAGTGTCAAATGGAGCTGTGACGGTGCGACACTGAAATGTGACACTCTGTGACGCAGTATAAACCCAGCATAAGTGATAAAGTCACGATTGCCATATTGAATTTTCTGTGATTTTTTATTTCTGTAATGTAAAATGGCTTGACACAGCCCCAAAGAGCCAAAGCCGAGCTACTCTCAATCTCTTGGCTTGTGCGCTTCTCATTTTTGCACATGAGAAAGGGACCTACTGTTTAACGCCGAGTCCGAACAGCATTTTGAGAAGCATTTGCCTGGCTAATTACTACAAAGCTGGCGCCAGCAGCTGAGAGGGGTGACCGGGTGTAAAGTTTATTCAAAGAAAACACTTTTCATTAGATGTTCCGACGGACGAGACCAAGCAGAGGTCCCATTCTGACAGAAAGTGATTTTTCCTTGTTCCACTGACGAATGTTTATCACGGTTACACGCGAATGGTCAAAGTTAAATTAAAGTATAAACATATATCAGCTGTTTATATTGCTTTGATTTGGAAATTGAAAGTTTAATTGCCCTTTAATATTGCACCGAAATGTGTTGCTACTGATTTGCGAGAAAAATCATGAGTGCATTTGTCAACTGCTAGAGTGCTAGGACCATTTCGATGCGTTGATTATTGAGTACCAACGGAAGAATAGAAAGCGAAAATCACACAATTTGTAAGTTCATATTATTCTTATTAGCTGAATTTGTTTTAATTTAAATCTTGCATTCATTGTAGAAGAGATATGGCGTGTTTTGGGAACGGGATGTGCCTGAAAACTCAGACGCATTTTTGGGGAAAGCTTCCGCGTCGAGAGGGACAACTTTAACGTGCTTAAAAATGGTCTACAAGGAATAGCAAAGCAGGACACGAATTTCCGGATGACTAATCCATAAGATAAGCGAATTGCAATTCCCTTGTATACGCTTGACTTTCATGGTCAGTAAAATTCTCCATGTAATGGCCTGTTTTCGGATTCTATTCATCTGATTAACACATATTATTAAGTAGAATTTATTTATAATAATTATTTATTAGAGTTTGAAAAAGAATTCAAGTTTTGCCGCTTATCTCTCCCACTCACAATCAGCTGTTCTATTGATGACACTTGAACTTATCGATAGAAAATCTTGCCTTTTAGCGGAAAAAAGCTAGAAGTGCCCGTGCGAATGTCAAATGTAGTAACAGCGATTTGATCATCCGCAGCAGATGAACTGCCGAATGGACATTCATCTCTTATGGGAAAAACACTGAAAGAATGAGGTCATTAAGCTCATCCAGTGAATGACCTACAGAATGTGTCAGTGGAACAAGCGTATAAGTCACAATCGGAATATTTGTAGTGACTTTTGAAGATTTCAGTGACCCTTCTACTAACACCTTACCTTCATCAGGGTAGCCTATATGAAGTACATTTTTGAGTATTCTGTGATATTCGGCTACTACTTCACTTTAAGCTACGGTCGCCATGTTTGTAGTAACTTTTTTAGATTTCTGTGATTTTCCAGTTCGATTTCAGCTTAAGTCACTGTCGCCATGTAATATTCCAATATTTCACCAAAAGTCACGGTCGCCATGCTTGAAGTGACTTCATTAATTTTTCTGAGACTTTCCAGTTCGATTTCAGCTTAAGTCACGATGTCTATGTGTAAGTTTTCCCGTGACTTTCTTTCAATAATTCAACTTCGATAACAGCTAAAGTCACGGTCGCCACGAACTAGTTTTTCCATGACTTTCTACAAATATTTCGCTTATAGTTACGGTCACTCCTAAGTAGTTGATTTTCGAGTTTATGTGATATTCTTTTTTGGAAATCTAGGTGGTTTTTGTAATGTTTCCTCCTCTTCTTCGTACCTGCAGCTTCTGCAGAAATCATGGTGAGTGACGTCCAGGCGTGCAGAGTGTCTTCCGATAAGACAGTGACCAGTTAAGGTTCCCACCAGAAGCGATATGTGTTCCCTTCTGTGGTGGTACGCTTTAGGTTTAGCCACGTAAGCCTCGCTACCGTACAGGAGGAAAGGTTTTTCCACCTAACCGCAGCGAGACGACGTGTATCAGCTTTTGTGTGGTGCTTAAATGTTGCCATAGGCACCCCTATCGAGCTCGACGGTGGTACCTATTCTGGCCAGTTTGTCCGCAGACTCGTTTCCTTCTATGTTGCGATGTCCAGGCACCCAAATAAGGTGTATACTGAAGTCTCGTGCTATCTCATTTAGAGATAGGAGGCATTCAGTAAGTGTTTTAGTATTGTTGGTATATGAGTCAAGGGCTTTAAGGTATATGAAGAGGTTTCCTTCCCTGATCGGTAGTGTGCTAAGGTAGGTGGCTGCCTCCTGGATGGCCACCACCTCCGATTGGTACACGCTGCAGTGATCGGGAAGGCGGAACGATAAGTTCAAATTTAGGTTGGAGGAGAAGACTCCCCCTCCTACTTTTTCGTCAAGCTTAGAGCCATCAGTGTAGATGTTGATGGCATTGGCTCTGCTGTGGGGAAGGTTGTCCCACTCGTGACGGCTTGGAATACAGACGTCGTATGATTTGACGAACGTCGTTTGTGGTATACAGTAATCCGTATTTAACGGTATACTCGTTTGGTCATTCAGTATGGTTGAGTGTCCCGACTTGCCCCCGTTCCAGGCATCCGATTCTCTTAGTCAAAGGACTGTTGTTGTAGCCAGTTGCTTTGATATAAGGTCTAGTGGTAAGAGGTGGAAAATAGTATTTAGCGCTTCCGTAGGTGTTGTTCTTGGGGAAAAACTGTATTTTCCGTACTCTAAGAGGCTACCAGGATACCATTTAAGAGAGGCGTCAAACGTACTAAACTTGAACTGAAGTGCTGAGCATCACGGTTGCTGCTGTTGTTTATGCCGTGCAGCCATTTGATCATTCCTCCACTTTGAGGAATAATATATAATAATACATGTACAGAAGGTCCATGCGTTCATGCGGACTGACCGACATGGCTCAGTCACCTCAGTTGTTAATGCTGATCTAGAATATATATACTTTATTGCAGGGTTCCCCAGCCATGCCCCGGGGGGCCGAACACACTCGGCAATTTACACCGAATGCTTACCAAAATAATGCATTAGTGTGTGTTAGAGAGAGACTCCCTGCTATAAAGCAGGGTTCCTCAAGAAGAGAGGCTCTCTTTCTCTCTCTAACACTCAATGATGCATTACTTCGACAAGCATTCGTTGTGAACTGGGGAACACTGCTTTATGGGGTTGGAGCTGTTTCCTTCTCCCTGTTGCATACAGTTGCACCAGTGGCGCAGCGTGAGGTTCTGCCGCCCGGGGAGGGAGTCGATCTAGAAATCTCTCTGTCTGTCTGTCTATGAAACTGTCTATGATCACATGAAATTCTTCCAATATTTCTCCTAAAGTCACGGTCGCCATGTTTGAAGCGACATTTTTGAGTTTTCAGTAACTTTCATCTTCGATTTCATCTAAAGTCACGGTCTCTATATATGAGTTTTCCCGTGACTTTCTTCGAATATTTCACCTAAAGTCACGATGGCCATGTTTGTAGTGACTTTTTGAGTTTTTTGTGACTATTCACTTTGATTTCAGCTAAAATCACGGTCTCTTTGTATGAGTTTTCACGTGACTTTCTTTCAATATTTCTGCTAAAGTCACGGTCGCCATGTTTGTAGTGACATTTTCGAGTTTTCTGTGACTTTCCACTTCGATTTCCGTTAAAGTCACGGTCTCTTTGTATGAGTTTTCCAGTGACTTTCTTTTAATATGTCACGTACACCATGTTTGTAGCGACATTTTGAATTTTCTGTGATTCTAAAGGTGATTCAATTTCACCGTGTTACTTTTCATAAATTAACATGAAATTGAAAACTCTCTTAACTTGATCTTTTAATAATTCTTAAAAATGCTTTTTATTTAGCAAGGTCTTAAAGAGATCGTCTACTCCTGTCATCCCCTATAACTCCCAAATTGTTGTGATTACCTTCTTACTGGGCTTACGTCATTATTTCAGTTTAGTTCAACTCTTGTATAATTTTCCAACATATTCATCAAGCCATTTTCCTGTTACTTGAAGTCGGAACCCCGCTGGAAGCTGAAGTAATTGATTCAGTTTTATTATGGCTATGCAAATAAGTGGAGCTGAATTATTTAATATTCTTTTTATGATTAATTTCAATCACTGTTTTTCTGGCTCAACAACTTTTAATTTAATGCTATTTGTTTTTTACTGGGCCCACGTCAAGATTTCAACAAGAGTTGCGCGCGTGAGCAGATTTTCTTTCACGTCACGAACTTCAGAGGAAAAAAAGAAAACTTTCTTTACGCACGACTCACGCACATCAATTTTGCAGCTTTGTTTAACACTTGAATGAAAGGCCATCTTTAATGTGGAAAGCACAATATATTTTTTCAAAATTCCAAAATTCCAGAAACATTTTCTACAGTCGGGCATGATCGCTGATGATTGGGGTTGGCTCCCCATGAAACAGCTGTACGATCTACTAGCCTTCTTTGTTGGGTTGTGTGTCTCTGTTTAAAGTTATGCGTAAGATTAACATGGCCCCGAGCCAGCTTAAAACTGCAGGGAAACTTGTACTTATTTTGAATTTCATCACCTTCGTGCTCTATGTTAGATATCGGTTTCTTGTTGGATGAATCTTAAGTTTTAGCAAATCGTGTATTTGCAGCAATAGTCGCAAAATTTTTACTTTTTCCAGCTTGAACTTTTTTCAACTGTTCAATATGAATTGTTGCTTTTGCCTTTGCTTCTGAGAAAAATCAGAAGTCGCTGTCGAAGCAAGCACACAAACTGATTTCTGACAAAAAGCAAGAAGCGCCAGAAGTTGTCGGTTAACGTTTCCTTGTCATTTTGCTTTCCGCTGCTTGCGATCAGCAGAGCAAGTCGGAGCTGTTGCTTACGGTCAACGGCGCTAGTTGGAGCAGCAGCAAGCAGTAAAATCTTTTAGACATTCGAAGTCAACCTCTGCTATCTAAAACCCTGCTCTCAGTTGTAAAGTAACGATAATTAAGGTACAACTTTCATACACAATTGTTGAAGTCAATTTACTTGTGCTTTTCTTCCAACATTTTTTTATTAAAAATTTATTTTTCTTCTCGTTGCTTCACTGAAACTGAAAACAGGGCTGTAATTTAGATATTCTTTTCAATCAAATTGTTTAGAATTTCATTGGAAAACTCAAGAATGCTGTGAAGCATAGTATTAATAGACAAGAAATAGAAACAAGACACGTTAAACTAAGTACCACATTTGGAGATCTATTCCTTGTTTCGGGGCAAGTCCAAGTTTCAAGTGCATTTGCTATTTGGGGCAATGACTTCGTACAAATGGACGCTCAATGGTTTGATCATATGTTACCAATTGTAAGAAAAAGCGGCACCCGAATATATCTACGTCTAATGTTACGTATTATGTTTCCTTGTCTCATTTTGTCTACTCCTGATGCTATCTACGTCTAATGTTTTCTATATCTCAAGTTGTCTTCGACTTATGTTTTCTACATCTCAATTTGTCTACGTCTTATGTTTTCTACGTCTCATATTATCTACGTCTAATGTTTTTTACGTCGCATGTTGTCTACGTTGTCTACGTCTTATGTTTTCTACGTCTTATGTTGTCTACGGCTTATGTTTTCTACGTCT
>JAEIFV010001469.1:0-46580 GCA_018904265.1 Lordiphosa collinella
ATGCTTTGTTACACTGAAAATCTCATTAGCTGGCTCTAAAACAACGACAAGCCTTTGGGGGCTATCTCCCCCCCCTAGTATGTATGCAAATTAGTTTGCCATGCCACGCGCTACCATTTTAATTTGCGGCTAATATTTTGATATGTGTCAAAATTTAATTTACATTATGTTATTTATTTAGATATGATAAATTTTAAATTTAAATAAACTGTTGTCAAAGATTCATTATCCCATCACAGCTTTAAATAAAACAGTTGTAGCCCAACTATTTGACATAGATTTTTGTTTTTTTTTTATCAAACCGAACGGTTTTTTGGCTTAGAGTTGAACTCAGAGGAAGTGGAAGACCCCTTAAATGAGACTTGAAAGTTGGTTAATTCTTTCTGTGAAACGTCTGTGAAAGCAATCAACTAAACATGACGAGACGAGACTTGGAGCAAACAAGTTTACGATAGCCACATCAGCAAAGTGCTCGGTTTTTCATATAGGTGGGTGGACTCTGTCTACAGACTTGATTGTTCAAATTTTTGCTACAATAATAAATACTTTTTAATTAATTAAACTTACCCATTTGTCTAAGAAGGGGTTCACCATGAAGGTCACTCTGTTTGATAAAGTAACTTCACATTATTTTAAACAAATTTTTAATTGGTTTTTGTCGTCGCACTCGACCGATTTTGAAGAAATTATTAGTGTATATTTGATAGGTAAGAGATTAGTTCGTAAAGTATACTACATACTATATTTCATACCATTGTTTAGCATTTTAACCATTTATTGACGTTTTTTGTAGGCATTCAACATTGATTTATGAAATACTATTAAATCAACGATTAAACTATTTCTTTGCTTAAAAATATATATTCCGAAATGGTTGTACGACTTTTTTTTGGTTGGACACTTGCCCGCGAAGGTTTCTAAGATAATGAAATGGGTTGGCAATGGTCCACAAGCGTGAAATTTTCTAGTTTATTTCATACCATTCAAGCGATCGCGACGAAACTTTGCGGAATGGTTGCTAGCCTGCAAAGGTTTTCCAGTTGAATTAATGGGCGGAAAATCATCCAAAAATCGCGAAATTTGCAAATATACCGATCATTCGATTGCGAAGAAACTTTGAGGAATAGTTCTACCCTTGCCGGCGATAGTTTTTAAGTTCCAAAAACCGCGAAATTTGCAAAATTATCAAATAAACATATTTACGAATGCGCTTAATTATTCCCTTTCCAGAGGTTTTATATTTTTTCTTTTTCAGATGTTTGTAACGCACTAAAGGAAGCATCTCCGACCACATAAAGTATATATATTCCTGATCAGCATGACGAGCTACGTTGATTTAGCTCTGTCCGTCAGTTTGTACGTCCGTCTGTCTGTTTCTATGCTATCTCCTCCGTCAGTTTTAAAGCTATCTTCACCAAACTTTGCACGAAGTCTTTTGGTACAAATACGCTGCACATTTGTCGGAACCGGCTGGGTCGGATGACTATAGCATATAGCTCTCATAGGAACGATCGGTCGAAAAACTAGTTCGAGTGAGGAAACCTTTTTGTTTTTATTGGAAACGCCTCCAAAATACGTATTTCTTAGTTTACTATCATTTCCCATGATTTCACTAAGTTTGGTCGAAATCGGATGACTATAGCATATAGCTGCCATATGAACGATCGGTCGAAAAACTAGTTCTAGTGAGAAAAACTTTTTGTTTTTAATGAAAACGTCCTTTTTATTGGCATATTCTTATTTCATATACATTAACATATTTTACAAAGTTTTGTCAAAATCGGATAACTATAGCATATAGCTGCAGTATGAATGATTGGTCGAAAAAAAAGTTCTTGTGAGAAAAACTTTTTAGTTTTAAATGGGATCGCCTCCAAATTTCGTAATTCACAGCGTATTATGCTTTTCCATGATTTTACCAAGTTTGGTCGAAATCAGACATCTATATAGTATAGATCCGATAGAAAAGTAAGGTCCAAAAAGTAGTCTCAGTTAGAAAAACTTTTTTGTTTTGTTGTGCTGCAAGGGTATACAAAACTTCGGCCGAGCCGAAGTTAACTTTCCCCTATTTTTTAAAATAAAAATCTGTTGTCACACGGTACGTTTATTTTTTCAAAGTAAACATGGTGGTGACTCTGCCACCACTAGACACGAACGACTATCGATTACTCTGGCGGCTATGGTCACACTAACATGAAGCCAATTCTTCTCTCATCTCCAGGAGATTCTTGGCGCTTGCTGGCGGCCTCGAGCCAGCTCGTAACTGACAAATCCTGTTAAACTTATTAACTTAATAAAGAATAAATATTAATAGAAGAAAAGTACAACCTTTATCCCTATAACGTTAATGTTTTCAAATGCTGAATGCTACATTTAGAAAATCTACTCGAAACGTGTTGTTGATCCCATTCGCTCATCATCGTTTGTCGACGGCATTGCCTCGCGAGTGCTTGATAGTCGCGCAGAGGGCCCATTTGTTCCTCCCCACACTACCCACACTCCCTTGTGTAAATAGTTAAACTCCCTAAACGTTTAGAAATGAGAAACGTAAGAAAAGCTACATAAACTTAATTTGTGAAAAATCCCTGTCAAACGTGAAGAAAATCTTGATCTAGTTTTTAGTACTTGTTATTCTAATACGTTTTGGGTTTTAGCAATTACTTGTTTTCTCTGTGTAGTTCTCACCCTATACGAAATTTTAGTATAAAGTTCTTTGGTTTTTTAAACATCGCTTAAGTCCCTTGTGCCTGGAGGGGTAACAATAGCAGGACATACTCTAATTTATGTCGACACATGTGTGCTTTGAACCGACAGCAGCAAATTATAAACAAAGTCACGAAATCCTGCCAGTAGTGGAGTCTGCAAATCAATACGAAGAAACCAAAAAAATCCGAAATTGGTTTTCCGAGTTTTGTTAAAGTTACAAAATCAGTGTGACCTTGTCAATTTCAGGATAATTGGGGCACACTGTATTAGTTCAGTTCCACACACTTAAAATAAATAGCAACAGACAGTAATTTGTTTTCAACTCTTGAAAGCGTTAGACATTTCACATATGTTTTACCAAAATACAATTTAATTGAAAAAAATTTTTTAATAATAGTTTACTGAACCATTTCCCAGAATGAGCCAGTGATTTGTCTTTAACATTTTATACTTCAGTGCAAACGCTTTTGGTAGAGAAAAAACCCCAAATTTATTTGAGGTTTTTTATAGCCATTGTCTGGCGCCTCTTGTAATATATAATATAGGCGCCAAATTCATGCCAAATGCAATGCTATTGAACTGGATTTTGCAGTTTAGGCCAAATGGCAAAGTTCAAATAACATGCAATTATATGATTTATGTGCAATTTGTGCCCAATTTTATTTAAGTTCAGCAATTGGCTGCAAGTGTAAACGGGTAAAAAATTAAATTGTTTTTTAAAGACTATTTAAAGGCGTGAAGTATATCGTTAAAAGTTTGCATTTTTCATAAACCATTCCAGTTAAATAGGTTACTGGTTGTCAACAACAAAGTAGCGGGGCCGAGGAGCTGCTTTTATTTTTCTACTTCATAATTGATCAAGTCAAGACGGTAAGAAATTCCATGTCATTTTGATAGCCTTGTTTGTGGGTAAATAATCATTTATGCACACTTAAAGCAATCAGGCCCACACAGACGAGCACGAGAGTTGACAGTCATATTAAATGTCACAAATGCAAAATAGCATTGCCTACCATCAGGCGGAACCAACTGGCAACAGCAATAAGGCGGCCAGTTTAATTAAATTTTCGTTTAACTTTGACCTCTGAGTGGGAGTTGCGTGTTGATGTCGCATCAATTGTATTATAATTCCAATTTCAAAATTTTTCAAAATGTCAATAAATTTGTTGTTATTATTTAAGTATTTGCTGACCCGGCAACCGTTCTTCTGTCATAAAAATTATTTCTTGTGAATATTTTGGTTGCACAATTGTATGGGATCTATGACAGAAAGAAGAAAACACCAACCATTAATTTTCTTAATTCAAGGTTTCACATTACAGAAACGGACATATTCATTGTTGGAAGTCTAAAAATAGGGGAAGTTAGCTTTGGTGCTGTCGAAGTTTTTATACCCATTGCATCCATTGAAAACAAAATAGTTTTCCTAACTAAGACTACTTTTGGGATCATACTTTTCTAAGGAAGATATACTATATAGACGTCCGATTTCAACCAAACTTAATGGAATCATGAAAAAGCATAAAAAACTAACAATTACAAAACTTGGAGGCGATTCCATTTAAAACAAAAAAGTGTTTCTTACTAGAACTTCTTTTTCGACCGACCATTCGTACTGCAGCTTCATGCTATAGTCATCCGATTTTGATAAAATTTTGTAGAAGTGTGTAAAAGTATATGCGAAGGAGTATAAGGACGTTTCCGTTGAAAACAAAAAAGTTTTCCTTACTAGAACTAGTTTTTTTTTCTTGAGCGTTTTGAAATTCGAAATGCCAAGTTTTTAGCCATTTCCATTGAAAACAAAAAAGTTTTTCAATCTAAGACTAATTTTCAGAAGCTACTTTTCTATGACAGCTATACTATAGATGTTCGTTTCGACAAAACTTGGTGAAATCATGGGAAAGCATAGCAAACTAAGAAATACGAAGTTTGGAGGCGTTTTCATTAAAAACAGATCAGTTTTTTATACCCTTGCAAAGGGTATTATAAAATTGTGCGGATGTTTGTAACGCATAGACAACATTAAGTATAGATATTCTTGATCAGCATGACGAGCTGAGTTGATTTAGCCTTGTCCGTCTGTCCGTCTGTTTCTATGCTATCTCCTCCGTCAGTCTAAAAAATCCTCACCAAACTTTGCACGCAGTCTTTTGGTACAAATACGCTGCACATTTGTCGGAACCGACCAGATCGGATGACTATAGCATATAGCTGCCATAGGAACGATCGGTCGAAAAAACTAGTTCTAGTGAGAAAAACTTTTTTGTTTTTAATGAAAACGTTCTTATCATTGGCATACACTTATTTTATAATAAGTAAAAAGTAAAATCGGCTTGTCAAGATGACAACAGCCCCGAGGGGCCAAAGCCGAGCCTCTCTCAATCTCTTGGCTTGAGCGCTTCTAATTTTAGCACAAGAGAAAGGGACCTACAGTTTAACGCCGAATCCGGAACGGCAGCTTTTGAGAGGCTTTTCATGGCTAATTACTGCAATGCTGGCGCCAACAGCAAGAGGTGTGGCCGGGTGTAAAGTTTTATTCAAAGAAAAAAACCTTTTCATTAGATGTTCCGAGGCGGGATCGAACCCACGACCTCATGCTCAGCAGTCGCGCACACTAACCGCTGAGCCACCCGACACTTATTTTATATACTTTTACACAATTCTACAAAGTTTGGTCGAAATGGGATGACTATAGCATATAGCTCCCATAAGAACGATCGGTCGAAAAACTAGTTCGAGTGAGGAAAACTTTTTTTTTTATAATGAAAACTTCATTTCTCTTAGCAAATTCTTCTATATATATATAAAACTGTTTAACCTGACTGACTGACAGGTGACCGTCGCACAGGACAAACCATAAGAGATAGAAAGCTGAATTTTTTACAGTAGTTTTATCTTATGCTGAAAGTCTTCTACTTCTTCTTTGGCCATCACAACCGTTTTACGGTCTCGGCCGCTGCTACTAATGCCAGCCATTCGCCTCTGTCCCGAGCGACATTCCACCAGAAGGACACTCCCAGGTTCGCAATGTCTCCCTGCACCTGGTCACGCCATCTCCGCTTTGGTCGACCAGGCGGGGGAGTGCCTCCCAACTCTATCGCATGCCGATTGTACACACGCTTTGCTGGGGCGTTATCATCCATACGGGTAACATGTCCTATCCAGCGCAGCCGCTGTTGTTTTATGCGCTTGACTAGGTCAGTGTCCCCATAGAGCTCATACAATTCGCGATTCATTCGGATGCGAAACTCGCCGCCAACGTTTAGAGGTCCATAAATCCTCCGAAGAACTTTTCTCTCGAACACGCCAATTGCCGCCTCATCCTCTTTTGTCATTGTCCATGCTTCTGCGCCGTATAGCAGGACTGGGATGATAAGTGACTTGTATAGCGCAATTTTCGTTTTCCGAGAGAGGGCTCTGCTCTTGAACTCCTTGTTGAGCCCGTAATAACATCGGTTTGCAAGAGTAATTCGTCTTTGGATTTTCAGACTGGTGTTGTTGTCGCTGGTTATCGTCGTTCCGAGGTAGACAAATTCCTTAACAACCTTGAAGTTGTATTCTCCCATTGCAACAGATTGTCCAAGCGTAGACTCACTGCGCGTTGATTGTAGGTACTTCGTCTTATCCTCATTTACCGCTAAACCCATAAGTTTTGACTGCTTCTCTATTTCTGAGAACGCCTGTTTTACCACAGATTCGCTTTTGCCGATGATATCAATATCATCGGCATATGCAAGTAGCATGTTATCTCTGGTAAAGATGATGCCCGTTCTGTTAGCATTTGGGCACTGGCGCAGTATTTACACCAGCAGCAGATTAAAGAAGTCGTACGATAAGGTATCACCCTGTCTAAAACCTCTTTTGGTATCGAAAGGCTCGGAGCGGTCCTTACCTATTTTGACGGAGCTTTGTGTGCTTGTCAGCGTCATCATGCAAAGTCGAACGTACTTTGCTGGAATACCAAAGGTAGACAGGGCTTCAAAGAACTTTGACCTTATCGGCGTGTCAAAGGCGGCTTTGTAGTCCACAAAAAGGTGGTGGGTGTCGATACTTCTCTCTTGGGTCTTCTCCAGGATTTGTCGCAATGTGAATATCTGGTCCGTGGTGGATTTGCCAGGTCTAAAGCCACACTGATAAGGTTCAATCAATTCACTTATTCTCGGCTTTAGACGTTCACATAGGATGCATGATAGAACCTTATATGCAATGGGAAGGAGACTGATCCTGCGGTAATTGGCGCAAACCGCAGGGTTTCCTTTTTTAAATAATGCTGAAAGTGAGTACTAAGAAACGGTTTTGGAAAATTCTGTAGGGAAATGTGGAAAATTCAAAGAAAGTTGTTGTATGGAACTTTTTTGATTTTCATCCGATCAGGTTCAAATTTATTTTCAGAGATCTGTATGAAAATTTAACTTTGACTGCATACAAAATTTTCCGGAAAATTCACCCCCCCTTGGTCGAAATTGTGTGGTAAAGGTTGTATGGGTTGAATTTTTGGTTCCCAGCGACTAGCTCCAAGTTCGTTTTCAAAGTTACTCATTAAAAAAGTATGATCAACGTGACTTTCAACTTTTGGGAAGTCTACCCCAAAAGACGGGAAATGGGCGGAAAACTGTTGTATGCATTCTCAAAGATCTATTTGAAATTTCAACAATGACTGCATAGCAGTCTTCTGAAAAATCTACCCCTTCTGGCTGGTAGACATTTAGATGGACTTGGAGGTGGAAAATGGTTTAGAAACCGCCATATTTGCAAAGTTGTTAATTTCAGTGAAACTTTGGGGATTGGTTAGACGCTTGCCCGGGAAGGTTTCTAAGTAGAAGAAATGGACGGAAAATGGTGCACAAACCGCGATATTTGGCAAATTTTTGGTTTTAGTGAAATTTAGTGGAATGGTGGACGCTTGCCCGGGAAGGTTTCTAAGTTGAAGAAATGGGCGGAAAATGGTGCTCAAGTCGCGTTCATCCCATTGCAATGCAACTTTGAGGAATGGTTGGAGAATTGGTGAAAATATCCCAAAATGTGTGTTCAAGGCCAATCCTTATTTTTGGGCCGATCTTTATGAAATTTTGTTTGTAAGCTTTCATTTTTAAAACTCCACCTCCAAGATTGGAAATGTCAGGTGAGATTTTTTTTTAACCGCGGGCGTGGCATAAGAGCTAATCTCTGCTTTGAGCCGATGAATGTAAGATACGGTCAAATATTTTCCGATTTGTAAAATTCACCCCTAAGACGGAGAAGAAAAGCTGATACCGTTATCGCTTGAAATAGCTTTACTGACGCCGGCGTAGCGAAGCATTGCTACAAAGTTTTATCAAAATCGGATGACTATAGCATATAGCTGCAGTATGAATGATCGGTCGATAAAGAAGTTCTAGTAAGAAAAACTTTTTTGATTTTAATGGGATCGCCTCCAAATTTCGTAATGAACAGTGTATTACGCTATCCATGATTTCCCCAAGTTTGGTCGAAATCAGACATCTATATAGTATAGATCCCATAGAAAAGTAAGGTCAAAAAGTAGTCTTAGTTTGAAAAACTTTTTTGGTTTCAATGGAAGCTGTAAGGGTATACAAAGCTTCGGAGGAGCCGAAGTTAACTCTCCCCTATTTTAGGCTTAAAATTTGCCCGGCATTTTTTTTGTTGGTGTAGATTCTTGGGATCAAAAAGGTCTCTTTAATGGCACTTATTCTTCGGTGGAAGAAAATTCAGCTTTAACTTTTGTACCTGACGTTTGACGCAAGCAAGATTAAAACTGAATAGTATCACCGATTGTTTTCCAGCTTAAATCTCTTACCTCTTGCTTTACAGAACTTGAACCGAACTTTATGCTTTTTTTTTTAAATTTGCATCAGCTATTACACAAAAATAATTTCACATGTTAATCACAATTATTTATGCAATTTTCTCTAGACTTTTAATACATTTATCAATATTAGTTTTGCCACAGGCCACAAATAACAAATTTCAAAATGCCTTCAGCCCTTCATCAATCGAGTTAAACTTTAACTCTCGCACTACACATACGCCATGTGATCCAGCGTATGCAAAATTTAATTATACCTTAACTTAAGCAATTATAATTTAATGCAGCTGCTGAAAGTGTTAAAATGCGCTGCGGCAAAGAAGCAAAAGCTTTCAGAAATCCCAATCCCACTCAACGGATGGGCATGCTGTGTGTGTCTGTGTGCTCGAACATAAGTGGCGGGTTGTGTGAAGCCAAACTGACGCTGTGCAGCCGCAGTGCATCATTAACAGCACTGGGGTAATAATGTTGGCGACAGATGTGACCATCGCTCAGTCAGCTGAGGACTACGTGCCCAAAGGAATTGCCCAAGCTGTTAATAAAATTTGGTTCAAAAAGACGAATCTTATATGCACTTCACAAAATGGCACATAAAAGGACAACGCCAGAAGCGAAGTATTTAATGAAAGTGTTGCATATTGTTGAGCTGTTCAACTAATTTATGGAAAATATTGTCAATGGGCTTTAAAAATAAAAGGAAGAAGAATATCACTTGCCATGTACCCCTTGACATACCCTAACTTTAGTGAGCATTAAAAAGTGAAGACATTAAATCCATTTTTGGAGGGGCAGCATCTGGTTTATGTCGGACTTAGTTCGTCCATGCTGTTGTGCGGTGGAGTTAGCACAGATTGGTTCCTAACCCACAACTGACAGGCTACCACAACTCACACACACACACACTCTCACACACTAAACGAGTTCACGCTCTGCGCCTAAAGCTTCTGCAGCAATTTCCTTGTTCACCCACATTAGTTCAACCCAATTTGCTAAAGCTTTGATGAAAAACTTTAAATTTTAGTAAAACTTTCTTAAAAGACAGCAGACATTAAACAAACATGAGAACAGCGTTAATTAAAACATTATCAAGTTTTTCAACTTGTCTATTGGCTTGTTTTGCTTAGCCCCAACAAGATAATGCCCATTTAGGCATTGGCCCTTTGCGCTGTTTAAGCTAAATTTATAGAATCCTTGTCTAATTCCAGCTGTCA
This sequence comes from Lordiphosa collinella, assembly GCA_018904265.1. Taxonomy (NCBI): domain Eukaryota; kingdom Metazoa; phylum Arthropoda; class Insecta; order Diptera; family Drosophilidae; genus Lordiphosa; species Lordiphosa collinella. The sequence continues at coordinate 9,724 of JAEIFV010001469.1, forward strand.
CTCTAAAATTGTTTTAACAGAGAAACAACAAAATAGTACCATTCCTATAAGCCTGTCAAATGCAATATCTGTGTGTGGGTAAGTGTGTGCGTGCTAGTTAAACAATTGTTCAAGCACACAAACTCTTACCATAAGTGGTAAAGGAGTGTGCAAAGCAACGATTTGTGAGATTGTTCAGCTCACAAACTATGTGAAATAAGACGGATTATATAATGGGGATTCTGTATATCTAGCGAAGAGGTTTTGAAGTTTTAAAGCTTTGCTTTTAAAAAAGCAAACAAAAATAATATGTTGAAATAATATTCGCTTTACTCTAATTGTCCAAGGTACAGCATGTGTTCCACAGAAACCGAGATTAATCTACAATAAAAACCTAAATTTATTATTTTATTTTGACAAACATCGTTTTCAGCATTATCAGCTTGATCCTTACTTTACTTGCACTTTCGTTCCTCCATTTTTTAAATGTTGGAAATCTTCATACCCTTCGACGGGGTTTTCAAGTTAAAATAACGTCAATTTCCAATATTGATCAAAAAATCAATGGTCAAAGTATTAAAAAATACCAAAAAAGGCAAGAGGAATCTTTACTCTTTGGAAGGCAGAAACCCATATTCTTAGTTCATAGGTTAGAAACAGTAAATAAACTAAACACGAACAATAAATAGGGTCTGCTGCTAATTGTTTGAAAACTACACTCAGGGAAATAACGCAATGTAAAAACTAATACAAACATATTTAATTTTACGATGCCCTTTTAGTATTAAAATTAATATAAAGGCACTTTGATTTGACTAGAAATATATTTAAACGTCGAATTTCAGTTACCCTTTTTATATTCACAATGCAGGGAATTCCAACTTGAGAATTACAAGCGGTCATATGGCGAAATTAATTTAATATAAATAGTCAGGCACGTGGAAATGTGGTGGGACGAAGAGTTTCCCCCCGGGCCCGGACTTCTGAAAGGAGACCGGAGCCCGCCTTTTGTGACGAAAACTTAAATAAACTATGTACAACATAAGAAAACCCCCCGGGCCCGGAATCCCCTTTCGACGGGCCTGAGAGTAGTATCTTAGCCACGTAGCAACCATCGCTGGCCAAGGCGCAACTGGTTGAGACGGCATTCCAATCGAGTTCAGTCCAAAGGCCGCGAGTACGAGTTTTTGTCTCGAAACCATGTTTTTCAAACACGTCCGCACGATAACTTAAGTTTTCTGGTCCGATTTTGATGAAACGAGCGGCAAACGACGCAGAATACGTGTGAATCTTGATCATCGTCGAAAAAAACAGACATAAATCGCACCTTTTAGTTTTAAACATCTTCGAGAAGGACTAAAAAAGTGTTATTTGTGTGAATTTTTCTAAAATTCTTCGTTTTAGTATGCTGATAATAAATAAATGTAATGTTTAAGTCTTTGTGCTTTGGTGACCGAGATATTTGAACCTTGGTTTAGCCCATGCTTTACACAGTGTTAATGAAAAATAGGTATAAGTGGGGCTAACACTCATGGGGCCTTGATGTGAAACATGTTGTGTACGATAGGCTCCGCTTTTCACATTATTGTGGTTGTGCGTTACTATATACGCGATACTCAAAACTCGATACTCAGCAATCGATAATAGTACGCCATACTAAGTACTCGACTCGACATACTCAATGAGATGCCAAGTACTAGATACTCAGTACTCGATTCTAAGAACTTAATAACAAGTACCTGATACTAAGTACTCGATACTCAGTACTCGATTAGGCAGTATTTGATTCTTAGTGCTTGATACTAAGTACTCGATACCAAGTACTCGATACACAGTATTTGATACTCAGCACTCGATTCTAAGACCTCAATACTTAGTACTCAATACTAAGTATTCGATACTAATACACGATACTTTGTATTTTGTACTCAGCAACCGATGCTAAGTACTCGATAATAAGTACTTCATACAAATTACTCGATACTCTGTATTTGATACTTAGTGTACTGGATACTAAGTACTCGATACTCTACACTCAATGCACTATACTGATGCTCTATACTCGATACTCAGTACTTGATTCACAGTACTCAATACAAAGCACTCCCACTCCTCACACCCCCTAAAGCCCACAACAACGCCACAAAATATGTAAGTCAGCGTGACGCGTGACGCTTTTTTATGGCTGAAAGCCCCAAAGAGCCAAAGCCGATCTCCTCTCAGTCGGACGCGATTTGTAGATCACATAGGAACATTGAATATATAATTTACTGTTAATTTCAATTTCATTTCGTTATCTGTAAAATATTACCAATGTAATGTTAAACTCTTGTTTTTGTGAATCATTTAAAAGCTTTGACGTCGAAGATCTTAAAAGGCAGAGGCTATTCGGGATTTTATAAGTAGTTCTGAACGTTTATTACGATTTTTTTATTAAACTTTTCTGAAGACTTTAAGACTCAGTTGCCATCAGCTCGTTCTTCGATTCTGACTCGATCTCATCAATGGTGACAAAACGCTTTCCTTTCATTGGGCTCTTCAGTTTTGGAAATGGGAAAAGGTCGCAGGGAGCCAAATCTGGTGAATACGGTTTGGCCAAAAAAATCACGAACAAGCGTTGATGTAAGAGCTGGTGCATTATCGTGATGCAGAATCCACGATATCTTGTTCCACAGTTTGAGCCGTATTGCTTTACGCAAACGCTGCATAACTTCCTTGTAGTATTCCTTATTATTTACAGTACGACCTCTTGGCAGGAACTCATGATGCACCACAGCATTGTAATCAAAGAAACAGTGAGCTAAACCTTAACATTTGATCAAACTTGGCGCGCTTTTTTCGGTCTTGGCTCATCTGTGCGCTTCCATTGGGATGATTGGGACTTGGTTTCGATGTCATAACCATATATCCACGCTTCGTCACCAGTTATGACCCGTTTGAGCTAGCCCGTATCCACCTTTCCTCTCTGGGTGACAGAAGTTGTTTTGCTCTCAAGGAGTCTATTTTTATTTGCGTTTAATGAGCAAGTTACTTCCTATAAAACGCACATTTAAACTTTGGCAAGCAACAAAACTTTTCAATAATCGAGGTGCAATAAGCAATTGCTACATTTCCTTAAAAATATTTTACCCAGTCAATTTTGTGCACAGAAACAACTGAGCGATACTAATGAGACGTTGCTTTTGCTCAAAATTGATCAAAAAATTAGTCAAAAATCGAAGGGCACACAAAAACGTGAGTTACCTTTTCAGTTGCCAAAAACAAACCACTAAAAAACAAAAATAATTGCTAAGGCAAACATATGATAAGCATATGTGTACGAATATAACAAAAACAAAATATCAAAAATCGAATGTACACAGCCCGCGTAAATTCAAAATTGATCTTTTCCTTTGAACACACCTCGTATATGGTGTATACTGGGATCTCATTAGGGATAAGCGGCATTCCGTAAGCATTTTAGTATTGTTGGTATATAAGCCAAGGGCTTTAAGAGCCGGCCTGACCGTCTGCGTATTTAAAGACGTTTCCTTTTCTGACTGGTAGTGTGCTTAGGTAGGTGGCTGCTTCCTGGATGGCCACAGCCTCCGTTTGTGGCGGAACTAACTTTTCAAATTTAAGTTGGTGGAGTAGGCTCCCCCTCCTACTTTCGTCAAGCTTAGAGCCATCAGTGTAAATGAAGCAATAGCTCTGCTGTGCGGCAGGTTGTCCCACTCGTGTCGTCTTGGATTACAGACGTCGTATGATTTGGCGAACGTCGTTTGTGGAAGCAGTAATCAGTATTTAAAGTTATACCCGTTTGGTCCATGAGTATGGTAGAGTGTCCCTACTTACCCCCGTTCCAGCTATCGGTTCTCTTACTCTAAGGGCTGTTGTTATAACCAGTTGCTTTGATATATCTTTGATACGACACGAGTAGTAGGTGGTGAAAAAATAATACTTAGCGCTTCCGTGAGTGCTGTTCGGAGAGCGCCGCTAATACAGATTTCCGCATTTCTGTACCTTATGCAGATTGTTGAGGACTGATTGTTTCTCAAGCGCTGCCCCAAAATAGCGCCGTAGTATTAGCGGACAAGGTACTATGGAGGGTTAATCCCCATTTACGTCTAAGGCTTTTCCACGAAAAAGGGCAATGGTTGTTTTTTTTATGCGTTCGTTTATGTTGTCATTCCTGAGTAATTTCCTATTGAGAATGACTCTCAAGAATTGGCATTGTCTCCAAATTTATTGACTTCATTGACTTCATTGTTGCAAGTTGAGCGAAGTTTAGGAATTTTTTACCTCCTGGTAAAAGATCTAGTTCCGTCTTCGCTGATTTACGAACATACAGCCCTGTTCCGATTCCGAACGTTTTCAAAAGGAAAAACGAAACGAAAATCAATTCCGAAGAAGATTTCATCATCTCCCTAATTCTAAATTTATAAAGCTCTTCTTTACTTTTAAATCCATTTATTTTTACTTAACCATTTGAAGAAATTCATATGCAGCAACCCTAGCAGCCACCGATTGAAGGTTGCAATCGACTAAAAAGTAAAAGTGGAATTCAGAACAGCTCGGTTTGGTCACGGCCGCTCGGTTTTGTTTTTCTTGTAATATTTTTTAGAAGTTTATAAAAAAATTCTGTAAAATTATACTAAACTTAAAACAGTTTAAGTAATGATGTTAAACGATCTTTTAAAATGTTCAACTAATTTCGAATTTTTAGTTTATCATATTGGTGAAGTAGTTTACATGCTTTAATTTGAAATTTACTCCAGCGCACGTTTTGAAAACGACAATTCTTGTCTATTTCGGGATTCGGAACAGCAATCAACTCGATTTCCGCAAATTCCACGCGTTCATTTCGCAGTAGCATGTAGTTTTTCCACATGCCACGTATTTTGTTTTCTACTTTTGTAAGTTAAATATTGAAATATTTGCGCTTTTTGCTTTCCATTAAATTCCAAGCCAAGCTGCGCTAAGAAGTAGCAATGGCAGGTGCGCTCCAATGGTCAAAGACTCATTAATATTAACAGTGGGTATTTATTCTTTAAAGTGCATTTCGCATTCCTTAAGATTTCAATTCAAAATTTCGCTCCCTATCATACCAGAAATGCTGTACCGGCTTGTTGTTCACGGCTACAGTCAATGCCTTGGGGTAAACATATACACAATTTTCTCCCCGGCAGCCCATATGTCGTCTGCTCCAACACAATGCACCACTTTAAATGCTCGCCTGCGCATTCAATTAATTCCCACAAATAAATAAAGAGAAATTAATATGACTGCAAAGTGTGCGCTTGATTTGGTTTCATTGTTTTCTTGCAGGAGAATACGCGTCGTATGCGTAATTTTTTAAAGCCACTTTCAGCATCAGCATTGCTGGCGCTTGTCCTTTGCAATGCAATCAACATTGGCATTCTTTCACTCTACCCAGGCATGTCGTTAGCTGCAGTCCATTTTTTACGTTTTCTTCTTGCTTTTTTTCTTGCTCTTATTTCCATTTGTCAGCAAATGCAATGTACTTAACATTTTTATCAGTCAACTTCATTAGACTTGTTCCCGCTTAATGGTCAATTTATTTGAATAAAGTTCCTGTAACATCGATAAGAATTAGACTTGAATGGCGTTTTCTTAGGTGAAGAAGAAAAATCTTGAAGAATTCTTTTAAGTCTGTCAATTAAGGCGGCGCATCAATATAGTTGCAAGTTGCACAAATTCAAGCGAATTGAAAAAGCAATTCAACTGGCGTGTAGCCAGCTTAACATCGCATCAAAGAAGTCGCCACACACTTGGCCTGCAATCGATACAAATATAAAATATGTTTCTAAGGCATCACAAGCAACCTGATGGAAAGATGTGACATGGATTTATAAAATGAAAGAAGGAACAATTTTTAAAGTCAGATTATTGTAAATGTGTTATCTATTTATGAGGAATTTAAATCAAAAATTACTTAATTCAAGCGAGGGGAATAAGAAAATGAAAGCAGGAAGGAGAATGCCAGATGGAAGCAGAAACAGTAACAAGAATAATTGAAGAAAAGCAGTTAAAAAAAGGAGCAATAAATGTCAAACTGACGAAGCACTTTTACTTTTCTATTTGACTATCTTAATGAGACTCTGCAGTAAAGCTAAATGCCTTTGGCTATCTATTTAGGTATCAATCCCATTTCAAAACAGGAAATTGCATTAGATTGATGCGTGGCAAGGATAATAACTAATTTATGCCAGAGCCACATACACAGGGTCTCTCCAATTGCCTTCTCATTGGCAAGCACATGCAGCAACTACACTGTTTGCGTAAGTTTTTGGTGTTCTCCAAATTTAATTGAGCACAAAATTAATGCGCAGCAAGTGCAGTTTGCTTTTCCAGCAGCCTTAATTCAAAAAATAGTAAAGCTTTCAGCTCGGAAATGAAGTGCCCAAGCACACTAACATCACTTTATGCGAACCACGCCGCGTATGCGTAATATCTGCACACTCTTGTATGTATGCGTGTTTTGAGTAATTTAAGCAAATGAACAGGAGGCAGAGCAGTACATCAGACAAGTGAATGTGAAGCTCTGGTGTAGTTGAAATTTAAATTGGATTTGGCCAACAACTGCAGGCTCAGGTGGCGGAATAGGAGGCATGAAGCCGAGGTTAATGTGGTACACATGTGCTGACAAGTTCAAGCTCATTTTTTTTTCGTTTTGTTGTTTTCTATAAAATTACAAACTTATGGAGCTGGAAAGTTCAATTGAAAATAAGATTTATTGTGTCTCTGAATTGCAACTTAAGCCGATATGATTTCAATCAAGAAAGCAAAACGAGTTTTTCAATCCTCAACCTGTATCGTAGCAAGTTAACCAGAGCCTTCGTAGCAAGTTTACTTAACCGACCTTGCAGGAATTTAACAGTCATGACGATGTGATGTTGCGTTAACTTTTGAATTTGAATGGTCGATAAATTAGACTAGAAATAATCGATATGCGATAAGTTCACAATGGGGGTTATCTTATGTTCAGGCGCTATCATTCACTATCATGCGTCCGCAAATAAGTTGGCAGCCCTTGTCACGCCGCCATACTATGTAAGCTGGCAAGCGTGTCTTCCGTCTTCACTGTTGCTGATATCGCATCGCATGATGATCGTGAACAAGTTCTGGATGTCGGATAGCCAACACTTATGGCTTGAATCACGTGCAAAAATGTATATTTGTGATCAGCCCAATATTGAGTGTCAGTTCGGGTAGACGGTATCAGCAACAGTGAAGACGGAAGTCACCTGACATGCGCCAACAAATTTATGAATGGCCAACTAATTTCCTTGCCAGAACCAACACACTATAGGCTGAATGACTACTTTTTGTGGCCAAAATTAATAACTTCAAAACAAAACGAAATATTCAGGTCTGGTTTTTGGTTAGGGTTTTAAAAAAAGTAAGGAACATTTTTTTGAGAAAAAGGCGTGGCACCGCCCCCTTTTGGTTGAAATTACATGTTTTATTTAATAAAAATAGATAACAAAAAAATAATATTCAGGTCTGGTTTTTGATTTGAGTTTTTCATAAGCTAAGGAACTTATTTTGAGAAAAAGGCGTGGCACCGCCCCCTTATAGCAGAAACTGTGTACATGTTTTGCATTACAGTTGCTACGCCCGAACCATTTAAAACTGTTATTGAGAAGGGCTGAAAGGTAAAATATGATTAAAAACGGTATTGAAAGAAATGTTTCACATGCGCACCTAATCAACATCTTCTTCGGTCTCAAGCTCCATATCAATGAACTCAAGTGGATCGTCTTCAATATTTTCCGAATGATCATCAGTGTTTTTTAAGGGACTGTCTAGCAATTCTAACACTTCTTTTGGAAAAAGCAATCTGTGTTGTAGATTGATACGGTTAGCTAGGTTGACCGATGATATAATTGGATCTGATGTATCCAATGATCTGTGGAATACGTCCATCAAATTGTTGCTTCGACTGCTTTTCCTAGCATGATAAAGTCGATCCGATTTATATATTTTATTCCTGGCCTCAGCACCCTCCTCCCCAAAATATCCCACAGGAAGAATTGTATTTTCAATAATGTCACTACCGTGAACTAGGACTTTATGAACCGTTGCGGTCATGGGTAGCCAAGGATATTTATCTAAAATAATTTCTGCCGTATCATAGCAAAAGCTTTGGAATTTTTTTACATTTAAGGGCAACTGGCACGATAAACATATAAGAACAACTCTTAAGTTTTTTATTAAGGTACATGTCTAGTTTCAGCAGCCCAAAAGTAAGGGTTTACGAAAAATTTATTACTCGAAAAGTTTACCACATATCGACTAGCGGTTTTTGTTCGATAGATAATTGATCAAGCTAACTTTAAAAATTTTTTTGTAGTTGTTGTTGCAGCGGTTGTTGTTGTAGCCCGCTTCAAAGTCGACCCATTTTTAAAAACATAGGTGCCTGGTGCGTCAGATTTCCAGAGAACGCGTCATCGGATAAAAAAAATTTAAATGAGGTTTTGTTGGGAATTGATGTGGTTATGGTCGGAACTAGGATATCTGGGATCGGTCTATATATAGGGGAGTAAGGGGTTCTCAAAGTCAAAATTTCGATAATTGACCTATTTTTACCCCTTAAAATGGCCCTAACTCCGCTATTTATAAACCGATCAAAAATATCCTAGTTCCGACCATAGCGACGGGTATTACGAGCAATTTAAAAAAAAACTATAAGAAAATCGGTCAACAAATGGCCTCGCAATCTGACGCACCAGGGTGAAAAAAGTGGTTCCGAGATAATCGCATTTAAAGTTTCGACAACCTACTGTACTGCGCCCGACCTACCTGTACAAAAATCAAAATATCTCGAATTTGTATTTTTTTTTTGCTTAAAAATTTCAGGGGATGTTTTTAACATTATAACGCATGATTTATGCCAAAAAAAAAAAATCGAAATTTTCAAAATCTGAAACTAGACATGTACCTTAAAGTGAGATCAATGCCAGTTATTTCCGCAAAAATTTCTGGTGCATTAAATGCTCTACGAGCAGTATTGCCGTCATTCGTGCTCCCGAATCCTCCGACCTTTGGCTTATCTATTTTCAATGAAAGTTTTTCAAAAAATAAATTTTGAATAATTTTTTCCTATCGATTACTTTCCTTTCCCATCGATTACTGTTAAGTGTAAGCGGAACTTAACATATACAGTTTTGCCATTTTCGAAAACTAATTTGGAAAACTGTAAGCCCATAATTCGTTCTTCCAAGTTTTTGTGCTCATTAATAATGCATTCTTTTGTTTCCTTCATGAACTCCAACTTTAAAGGTCTGCAGAACCTGACAGATTGTGGTGTTCGATTATTCCATAGTATATTACCGCTTGAATCAATCATACGCAAAGGTGTTACGGTTGTGGCAAATATACTTCCATCAGCATCACACATCTGAACATCTGAAAATTTCTGTTTTGTAGCTGGAATTACCTGAGCTTCCATCGAACCCATAACTTAGAAGCAGGTCAGCTGATAAAAAATTAGTTCCTTGCTCTTCCATTATTTTTAAAACGACTTCTTGTAATCTTAGAATTCGGAAAGCTGTGTGGTTCAGCAAACTTTGCAAAGGCACCTCTGCTTTCGTGTCGAATACTACACAGTCATTTGGACGGCAATCTTTCTTTTTATTTGCAACTTCGTAGTATGACGGAAAAAAGTGGTTTTTTGTTTGCTCCCTAATTGCGATATATTGTTGCTTTGTTAAATTTTGGTCTAAAAGAAGGGATAGTGCGTCGTTAACAGACATTTTCTCCAACTTTGCGACAGGTTTATCTATTAATGCGCGCATGCTCTTGGCTTTTTCAGGGCAGATAGCTAACAGTTTTAAAATATATGCAAGGTCTGATTTACCACACTTACGTGCAGCCGCACTAGCTGATTGCATTAATAATTTTATATTTCCTGCCGTGGACTTTACCAAATCTGACGCCTTTCTTCTTTGAGTCCTTGCACTTGACAACATAAAAGGCAGTGAGGGCCGCCCTGTCGATCGGGGCTTATTTATGTTAATTTCGGTATGCAATTTAAGCCAATTTGAGTATTTTGTTTTAAATTGCCTTATATTTCTATTACAAGATGTCCACTTGCGCGACAATCGATAGCAAAAGTTTTGGCTGTGTTTTTTCAAACTATCTTCATTGGCATCAAATACTGAACCAGCTATGGAATCTTTATATCTGTCGAATATTGCGCTCTCTTTCGCACATTTGGTCGCAGCAGAACTCCAAATTTCGAACAATTCCCGTATTGGCGAACCTGAGGTTTTGACCTAAAAACGTGAATTACGAAGAAAGAGCGCAAAAGTGCACTTTAGGATTACTTTCATATGAACAAGAATTGAATTACCTACAACCCAATATCAATATTAAGGTGAAACTAGGTGAAACTCCGTTTATATCTCTAATTAAACATGAGTTTTGTTATTGCCTAATACAGCTAAAAGCACATTTAAAAACACTGAATTACAGGGACAATCACAAGCAATCCAACAGTTGACAATCACAAACACATAGTACAAACCACTCTCTTTCGATGACATTATAGATTGATTAACAAAAACGTAAATTAGTGCCTTTTTTATTAACTTTTACTAGCATATTTTTTTCGATAGCAAGCTCACGTGTGCACGACTCTCTGAACAGCTGTTTTAACAGCCGATTTCTGTTACGTAACATTTAAGACTGATATTTTACTAACAGAATGGCATCATCAAATCTTAATATTTCGGACTTTCGAAAAAAGGCTTTTTGGCCACAAAAAGTAGTCATCCAGCCTATAGTGCAACAATAAAAATTGTCACCCGGCCTAACCTCAACTTTAGGTTGGTGAAATAGAAATTGTGTTCGTGAGTCCTAGTAGTGATAAACCCTTGTTTGCATCTAAGTGATGGCATAAGTCTGACACTAAGTCCAGCGGCGCAGGGAATTCGGCTCATTCATCCATATCTAACCGACGCGCTGGTGTCGCCTATGCCAGCCCGAGAGTGTTTTAATCAGAGCTTCTTCCGGTGTTTCTACCCGGTGGTACCTTCTTCATTGGACTCTCTTGACTAGGACTTGGATATTTAATTGGATATTTTCATCAGCACAGCCTGCACGTGACCGCCACGCTGGCTGTTGCTAGGTGACGCTAACCTAGCCGTGTTTTCAATAACTACTTCGCTGCTGCTCCTACATTTGGTAGCCGTGCTGCCCAAATAATGCTCACCATCGTCGTGTATACGAGACACCTCGAGCCAGGGCTTGGCCAAGTTGTACGTTCGTAACCGGATGATTCCTCAGGATTAAGTGAAGGATCACTGTTCCCGAGAATCGGAAATTGTTTGTTGAATTTGGTGCATTTTGATATCCCTGCTAGTGGAATCATTTTGTTTAAATCTTGTGTTTTCCTAGGTCGAACATACTGCTTGTGAGAGTTTCTGATTTTGCCTCTTTTTCTCACGACAGCTTCTTTAATCAACAGGTTTGCTGACACCGATGGACGGTGCTGTAAGTACGGCATAACTTACCATAAGTAAGAGCAAATGATAAACCCGCAAAAGCAGTTTTGAACCATGGCCCATTAGGTCTGCCGCTTAACGACTCAAGTGCTTTTGTACGAATATGTTTTTGTACTCCAACTTGTAAATATTATCTCTAGCAGCTTCCGTGAGTTCAGAATGTACTCCAACTTGTTTTACCTCTAGTTAGCAGCTTTCGTGAGTTCAGAATGCACACTCATAGTTTGACCAAAAGCCTTCTGCTATGGCATTCCTGTAGGATGTACAAAATAAAAAAATAAGAACTAAATGCAATAAGCTATGGCGACTTGATTTAAAAAACCGTCTGTCGCGCACCTCCTCGCACCCTCCACACGAGATACCTAGATCTCCTGCCTACGTTTTGGGTTTGCGTCCACTGCTAACAGAATTTCGTATCAGCCATAAAGAATTTGCGGTTTAAAATAACTTCTTTTTAAATAATCCATTCAAGATTCTATTTCTATAAGCTAAGGCTCTAATTACATTAGCTCTATTCCAGTCCGCGCCGTTGAGGATATCAACTATTTCGTGCGGTCGTAGGGTACATTTTCCAAAAATTGAAAGCCGGAGTTCTCCGTAGAATGGGGCAAGTTCCCCATGAAATGAATGCATTTCAAGCTCCTCAAGTTGCACAGAGGGCAGTTTGTTTCCACTCCTGTAACATTTGGTATGAAATTCAATTTCAATATTTCACCTCTGGCCATAAAAATGTTTCGTATTCCTTCAATGGAAACCTCATCAGAGAAATAGTTATTCTCACCCAGATCGTAATGGAGCTGCCTATAGATCAGTCGCTCTGAGCTTCTCTGGGATTCTTCAACAGATTGGATCCTATATGCTGCTTGCATTTTAATGGTGATGTTTCTAGCCCAAGTTTTCCAAGACGCGGTATCTTCCAAATTCAGTCACACTCCGTACTCCGCGGCTAAATTGTCCCACTCTCTGAAGCATTGCAGACGATCTTTTAACAAATATTCTGCTAAGATCCTAGGTACCCTTCTTTCCTCCATATCTATGACTTTTTGCATGTAGTCGAAATGCAGATTAACTGTATAGAGATGCAGAGGCGATAGTCCCGTCTCCAGATATAACATTCTGTTCGGCGTGTACTGTGGCAGACGAAAAATTTTCTTAAGAAAGTACCTTTGAAGACTCTCTACCTCATCGTATCGCCGTATCCCCCATACTTGTGCACCATAAAACATTATTGCTCTCACTGCGGCATTAAACAATTTGTATTTTGTACTAGTTGGAACTTCCTTTTTGCCTAGTATCGATTTCCAAGTACTATTAATAGCTACTTTGGAGTCTTTTAGCTTTCCTCCTTTCCTGTATTACTATGATATTGTTTGGATATCTCTTCTGTATTATGATACCGAATTGGGATCTAAGAGGATTAATATAACGAAGATGAAATAAAAAATTATTTAAAAAGGGCATCCATAGAAAGTTAACCCCGTCTTTAATTGGGCAGAGCCATATAATTTCACAAGGTTCTGCATGGTAGGGCTGGTATAGAGGAGGACAACAACATCTTAGTTCTCCACTAATTCGTCGAATTTCCAGGTTCTGTATTCTATGGCTTAGCTTTTCCCTGATGCTAGCCGGCCAAACTTTTAAACAGAGCGTGCTCTTGACTTTCCGCGTGTCCGTTACAAAGTCTATAAACATAAAGTGGTTATTTATATTTGTAATCATCGGGCTAAAGCCTAAACCGTTAAACTATAAATTTTTAAACTTATAAATCAATCTCAAAACAAAATCAGTCCCTACGGGGTAACGTCAATCAAAAGTTTTTCTTACTGCAGCTATATGTATATACCATAAGTATACGCCAAAGATAGGAACGTTGCCATAGTCGTTTTTGAAAAAACTTCGTAGAATTGTGTGAGAGCGTACCAAATATATTAATGCCAATTTTCAAGGACATTTCCTTGGAAAATAAAATGTTTTTCTAACCAAGACTACTTTTCATACTGTACTTTTCTATAACAGCTATACCATATAGATGCCCGATTTCGACTAAACTTTGTGGAATCATGGGAAAGCATAACACACTATGAAATACGAAGCTTGGAGCGTTTCCATTGAAAACAAAAAAGTTTTTCTAACTAAAACTAGTTTTTCGACCGATCATTTCTATGACACCGGCCGGTTCCGACAAATGTGCAGCGTATATGTACCAAAAGATTCGTGCAAAGTTTAGTGAAGATATTGGGTCGTTCACTAAGTAATTTCATTTTTTTAGTGCAATTTAAACACGATTTTTATACTCTGTACCAGAGGTACACAGAGTATATTAAGTTTGTGCAAATGTGTCCGTCTGTCCTTCTGTCTGTCCGTCCGTCTGTCCGTATGAACAAACAGATCTCAGAGATGGTAAGAGATAGAGGTTTGACATGTATGGAACATATGTTTCTAAGTATAAGCAGGCAGATTAAGTTTATTTTAAATTTTGGCCACGCTCCCTCCCGTCACCGCATTATCGAAAAAACGTCATATCTCCCACAGTTTAATAGATAGAAGGATCGAACCTTTTGGACATATATAGTATTCGGGATTCTTTATCGAACCGCTGAAGGAGTTTAAAAGATCGGATGAACGATATTCAAGTTATAAGAAAACAAATAATTATGGGCAGCACCGGTCGCAACGGTGATGGGCAGCCCTTCACAGGTACAGAGTATGCTATAGTCGGGCTTGACCGACTTTCTTTCTTGTTTTTATTGTGTAAAATATTTTATGAAATTATATTTACTCCATTTTGATCCAATATCTTTTGCCATCTTTAGGGCAAGAGATTATGCGATTTCAGCAGATAAATCCGATTTTCGGTTACTGATTTACGATGATTCTCTGAATGCTTAGTTTAGGTTGTTCTCTGGCTTATTACATTTGGTCAAAAATACATTGTCACAATATTTGAGGTCTTTTAACTCTATAAGTTCGGCAGTTGGCCGAACAGTCCGAAAACTGTCTGACCAATCATAATTACCAAAATTTATCAGTCGCAATCGGCAATCACTGTATTCACCGCTTAAAATCGGCATTCATAAATCAGTAATCGAAAATCTGATTTATCTGCTGAATACGCCTATTGATTCCACGCTCATAAAATGTTTGATCCCTGCAGGCTGGTCCAAGTGGTTTTTGACGTCCTGATTTGAGGTGCAGGTTCTGCCATCCAAAAAATTTTGCAGAGACCACATCTAGTAAAAGTCCGAAGCTGCAAAAGCTTTTGGCGAGTCATTAAACTTGTATGAGGTGCAAATTTCGTTCTGTAGGAGCATGTGCAACACATATGTCCAGCTTTGAAAAAAATCCTAGACATTTGATGTGCTTGGGAACAGTCACGTTAGACAAATTTAATATTTCATCAATTTCTCGAGTTGTTATTCGACGATTTGCATCGACCAAAGTCTTTATTTTTCCACATCGGCTTCAAGAGTCCTTCCAGGACGTGGTGCATCCTCAAGGTCGAAATAGCCGGAACGAAATTTTGCAAACCAATTTAGGCATTGGCGTGCGGTCAACCCGTATGCTGACCAAAATAAAACCTTTTTTTGCACCGGCAATTTCTGAAAGCTTATAGAGTAAAGTAATTTTGAGATTTTTCGGAAGACGTTCAGACGCAACCGTTTATATGAAAATCTCTATAGATTTCTGGGACACCCCTGAATGTTCAATGAGCAGTTCAGTTAAGTAAAAATGAATACGTTTTCAAAGCAAACAATCTTTCTAAATTTTTTTGTACCTTAATTTGTTTTACTACTTTAAGTGTGACCAGTTCTGATTTTCATTTATAAGTTTAAGAAGATTTAGCAGAAAACTACTAAGAAATTTTTGTTGTACGGTCACTCTGTCAATTGTTATTCCATTCAAATTGAGAAGTGCAAGTCGAATAACTCATCAAATCAATGGGCGTGTTCACCAGCACACACCAATCATCTAACATAAATCAACAATCACAATAAAAGTGTTTGACTGCTGGTGAACGGTTTTTGATAGAATTTACAGTCAAACAAATTATCGATATTTTTTATTGGCGGAAGTTTTGAACTTTTGACCGCAAATAAAAGAAATATTAAAATATGAATAACATCAAGTACAATCCATTACATTGGATGTGACTGTCGTCAAAAACGCCGATGTGGCGAAATTTCGACCTCTTCGGTGGCGACTTGGTTGTCTCTGGTTTGCCCAGATTGGCTACTTGTAAGCGAAGAGGAGAACGAGGAGTTTCATGCGGCCAGGTTTGAGAAATCAACTTGGGGGCCTTCTTGCAGCTCTATGATAGACTCGGAGGAAAGCTGTCTCCCAACCGATTTGGATGAGATGAGCAGCATATACCAAATGTTAGTGAAGATGGATCATGCTGGAGGTGCTGCAGGCCATACTGGAGCAGGCACAAGTCATACACACCTCGGTGAAGCGAGTCATCTTTAGGGGCAGACCTGGGCAAGCGGGTGCCGGTGGTGTGGCAGACATGTGAGACGTATTTTAAGCAAAAATGGACGCTGTGAATGGGACGAGGTGTGCGTGGGTGTGGGCACCTGTGACCACTCCATTGAGGGGTTTTTTTGTTTTTTAAAAGCGGTATGATGAGGAGGACGCTTTTTTTTTAACAACCCACAAGCAAAGAAAAGCCAGTCCTTTTCTTGCTTTTGTTTTTTTTGTTCCAAAATTGTTTATTTGTGTTTTTTTTTCGCTAGTTTGCATACTCCCAATAACAATAACAAAGAAAAAAAAAGAAAGAGATACATTTTTGGCTATACCTAAAAAACAAGAAATAATGATAATCAAGGTTCCACCTGCCGCATTTAACAAAATTATACCAAAATTGGGCAATGTTTGGTGTTTGGGGTATGCAGGTGGGCTCGTCCACAAATAACCGCCCTGAGTCGCTTTGTCCGCTGCATTTTTCTTAGACTTAAAAAATCAGACATAAACCACACCAAAAATCAATCAGTCATTAAAGGGTTAACTTTTAGACAGATCATTTCTGCTGCCTGCCTGCCGTTTACTTATGCGTCGCTGTCGCTGACTGCGTAAAGCGTCGCTGTCGTCGCCGTTGCGTTTTGGTAACCGAGTCCGAATCGAAGACCAGTGCAAAATCGTTTGCTCAGTTCGGTTTTCGACTCGAGCGTGTGCGAAGCGCTAAGAAAACTGCGCACGAAACACAACGAAAGAAAATTTTTCGATTCAGCAACCAAAAAAAAAAGGCCATTTAAGAAAACGCGCGTTTTTCCAAACAAAATATAAATAAATGTTGAAAATGCGACGACTTTCGGTTAGGCAATTTCAATACAATTAAACTTTGTGTGCTCAATGATAAACCAAAAGGGAAATACTTGACCAAACAAATTACGTATTTCCCAGTGATAAGATTAAAAAAGTAAATAAAATTAAAAAACAAAAAAATTGGAAAATGTGCAATTAGAGAAATCTATAAATAAAGCCCCAATAAAAACAAGTGAAAACAGACAACCAACTGTTGTTGTTGCTGCTGTTGCTGTTGATTTTTTGTTATTATTTTTAGTTTTTTATCTCTGTCAAAAGTACTTGACATTAATGTTGTTTCTTATTTTTTGGGGATTTTTATCTGCTTGAGGGAAGAATTAACACTTGAGGCCCGCGAATCGCGTGTGACAGATGTACTCGACTGTAAATTAATGTTAATCAAGTGAAGAGTTATTTTTCTTACATTTGGAATACTTATTTATGGCACTGCAATTTGTTATAAAGTTGGTTATTTTTTTCGTTGTTGTTTGCGGGGCGTGTGTGCAGCCACATTTTG
Organism: Lordiphosa collinella; assembly: GCA_018904265.1. Taxonomy (NCBI): domain Eukaryota; kingdom Metazoa; phylum Arthropoda; class Insecta; order Diptera; family Drosophilidae; genus Lordiphosa; species Lordiphosa collinella. The sequence goes on from JAEIFV010001469.1 coordinate 27,031, forward strand.
TTTACGCGTGTGCAAACAAAAAACAAATTTGATTTACGACGCGAGTTTCGAGGACCATTTACAATTCAATGCATATTTTATTGTTTGCCACATTTATGTTAAGCTGTGTGCAATTATTTAAATATTGCAGCTGTAAGTGAATGTTATAGTTTTAGTGTAGAAAAGAAGTCAGATCTAGTTCGATTGGAGATTACTTAATCGCAATAATTTCCAAGAATCGCTAAACTCATCTCTACATTTGTTTTTTTTTGTTTCGATATGTTGAGATCACCACTGATTAGCAGTCTCGCCTGCTTCAAGTAGGTTTCCCCAGTCGCCCATTTTTCGTATCGTACCAACTCTAGTTGTTCACACCCAGCTAAGCAATTGCCTCTTGGGTTTCTTTCGCAACCCTTTGGTACACCTTTTTTGCAGGAGCATGTGCATCCATCCATACAGTCCCTGATTTACTTGGGTGCAGAAATTTATCATTAACATTTAGAGGTTTATGATCATTCGAGGAACTTACGCCGCCCCATCCGCTGCTCTTTATGTCCTTGATTGTCTTTGATTTATGTCCTTATTGCAGGAATTAGATGATAAACGACTTCTACATCGATCGGGATTGTATTTGTACCGTTTTGTACTAAAAATTTTAAGTATGTCTTGCTCTAGGAAGCACTTAAACTAAGTACTAAACATTCAAAAATAAAAAAAAAAACCTTTAATAATATTGAAATGCGAACAAACATTCATGAATCAAGAACTTTAATTAGGCTTTATAATTCTAGTACAAAATATCTTGGATTGAGTATAAAAATAGAGAGGAAAGTTACCTTCGGCCGAAGTTTGTATTCCCTTGGCACGATTTCTAACTAAGACTACTTTTCGAACCTTACATATGGGAGCCACACTCTATATAGTTGTGCGATTTCGACCAAACTTAGTGGAATCATGGAAAAGCGTAACAAACTAACATGTACGTAATTTGGAGTCGATTCCATTTAAAACAAAAAGTTTTTCTCACTAAAACTTTTTTGATCGATCATTCGTACTGCAGTAACATGCAATAGTCATCCGATTTTGACTAAAACTTTGTAAAAATTGGTGATAGCATACAAACATTAAAATAATGCCAAAAAGGCTTGTCTGCCCTAAAAAAAAAAAGTTTATCTTTAACCTAATTTATATGTCTTGTTTTTTTCAGCCTGTTTTAGCTCTGTCTAAGCCCTACTCTGGACTACCAGCTCAGAAAATCGCAGAGCAAATCGCTCAATGAACCATTGGTTTTGCAACTGAGTAAACTAAGCTTCTGAGTCATTTGTAAACGCTGAATCGCTCAGCTGAGTTTTATGACACTCAGGTCAAAAACTTAGCTAAGCAACCCAAATCTGTAAATTGAGCTTTACTAAGACTTCTTTCCAGACACTACTTTTCTATGACAGCTATAGTATATATATGTCCGATTTGGACCATACTTGGTGGATTCATGGAAAACATTGTAAACTTGAAGTTCGAAGTTTGGAGGCGTTTCCATTGAAAACAAACAAATTTTTCTCACTAAAACTAGTTTTTCGACCGATCGTTCCTGTGATAGCTATATGCTATAGTCATCCGATCCGGCCGGTTCCGACATATGGGCAGCGTATTTGTACTAAAAGACTTTGTGCAAAGTTTCATTGAGATAGCTTTCAAACTGACTGAGGAGACAGCATAGAAACAGTCTGACGCACAGGGCTAAATCAACTCAGTTCGTCATGCTGATCAAGAATATATATACTTTATGAGCATCCGGATAATTTTATAATACCATTTGCTAAAGTATAAATGGACTTATTGTGCAAGTTCCCAAGAGGGTGCAATGAAAAACAGGATTTCTTTTAAGCTTATCTGTTCTAAAAATTCCAGACTGGTTCTTTAGCTTATCTGATGGGGTGAAGGTAGATTTAAGACCTACAAAAATACCATCTTAGTCTTTGGATCTTTCCAGCCATTTTATTTAATTCTGACATATCAAAAAAACGGATTGAGATTCGCTTAAGGATTTTATGGTCTTAAATCAGAACATCATGTTCTTGTTTAATGCGCCCCTATTTATTTTTTTTTTTTTTTTTCAAGAACATAGTGAGTTTGATTTTAGAAAATTTCCTAACCGACCAAGAACATATGGAACTTATTTTTAAGACTTAAAGGCCCCGACGGACTAACGACGTAAGTAATTCAGTATACGCCACCCCCTGTTCACGTCAACATGGAACGTATGCCTAATGTGACCAGAATGTTTAAATTTATACTTACAAAATCCTCTCAGCTCAAAAAAAAAAAAGAAGAACTTAGAAAGTAACAAAAAAAACTTTTTACAGAAGCACAAAGTTTTTTTTTTCAAGTACGATATTTTCAGTGAGGAAATACTTGATTTTAGAATAAGAATAAAATATAATGAATAAAAAAAATTTATGTAAGGTTGGCGAGCATATTATGGGCACAAATTTACGAAATTCCAAGCAGTCTCCAAGGCTTAATTTTTTGAATTTGTCTACATTAATATCATGGTTACATGAAACATCTATTAATAAATGAGTGCATTATTTCAAGCAAATCGATGTCTCTCTTTGTGTGTTTTGAAAAAAAAAATAGGGGGAAAGTTAACATCAGCTCCGAAGTTTTGTATACCCTTGCAGTTTCCATTGAAAACAGAAAGTTTTTCTAACTAAGACTACCTTTTGGACCTTACTTTTCTATGGGATTTATACTATATAGATGTCTGATTTCGACCAAACTTGGCAAAATCATGGATAGCGTAATACACTGTTCATTACGAAATTTGGATGCGATCCCATTTAAAACAAAAAGTTTTTCTTACTAGTAACTTCTTTTTCCTCCGATCATTCATACTGCAGCTATATACTATAGTCATCCGATACTGATAAAACTTTGTGGAAATGTGTTAAAGAATATAAAAAGAAGTGTATGCTAATAATAAGGACGTTTTCATTACAAACAAAAAAGTTTTTCTCACTAGAACTAGTTTTTCGACCGATCGTTCCTATGGCAGCTATATGCTATAGTCATCCGATCCGGCCGGTTCCGACAAATGTGCAGCTTATTTTTGCGGCAAAAGACTTCGTGCAAAGTTTGGTAAGGATAGCTTTGAAACTGACGGTGAAGATAGCATAGAAACAGACAGACGGACGGACGGACAGACGGACAAGGCTAAATGAACTCAGCTCGTCATGCTGATCAAGAATGTATATACTTTATGTAGTCGGAGATGCTTCCTTCAATGCGTTGCAAACATCCGCACATTTTTTATAATACCCTCTGCAAAGGGTATAAAAATCGTCTAGCAGTGTTACCATCATTACTACTTCCAAATTCCGTTTTCGGAGGATCAATAAGTACGCGTAGTTTTTCCTTGAATTCGATTTTTGGTTTTGGCAACAGTTTTTTTGACCTCCACCGATCTAGCTTGCCACCTTCTTATTGGCAATTTGTAAGACAAATGCAGAAGGCATTCAAAAAAACCGAATCCATCAATCTTTTTTCCTCCGAGCCAAGTTTGGAAATAAGAAACAATCAGAGGGAGCTAAGTCTGGCGAATAAGGGGCGTGAGGTAGCAATTCAAATTTTAATTCATTAATTTTAGCCATTGCAACGGCAGAGGTGTGAACCGGCGCATTGTCATGATGGAGCAGCAAAGCGCCCATCTTGCGCATAACTTTTTCATGTCCAATTTTTCGGTCAATATGCGATGTACAGCACTTTTTGAAATGCCTACACATTCAGCTAACCCACGAATTTTCAATTTTTTTTTTGGCCACTATTTTTGGGCACCTCATTTGGACGCCCATTACAATGTTCATCTTCGCAACTCAAACGACCTCCTTAAACTCAGCCACCCAATATTTTTTGTAAGGAGCAGAATTACGTAAGGTAGAATCCAGCTCCTTTTTAATATAAATGTTGTTAAATGTTGATGTTGTGTCCGTCAATGCATTACAAGGTTTTCCGTCAATCATTGAATGAATTAACTGATGGCTAACTTCAACTTCAGCCCCTTCAATTTGCATCACCGTATTAATAAGTCGGCGAATTTCTTTCTCGACTCCATCATTTTCTGCCATCAAAACACTGGGAGTCTCCTTTATAAGTTCAGTTTTTAAAGGTCGACAAAACTATGTAGGTCCGGGTCGAGGGTTCTGTCAAACACACGTATATTTTAAATATCTGACTAATGCCTTTTAATCATGGCTTTTTAATGTAAATGTGAGCTAAAGTTCCAGGGCTGGCGATATTTGAACTTTGGAACTCACTTCACTTACTAAAATTTAATTTTCTTAGATGACGCAAAAAAGTGCACGTTAATTTTTTTTTGGACATAAAGTTTAATATTGAAGCTTTCAAACAACGATCTTGCCCGATTAATTACTTTATGTGGAACAATAACCATAAAAATGTAGGTGTTTGGACACTTTTTAAAAATAAAAAAAATTTTTTTTAATTTTTCATGAAAACTTTTTTATGCCAATGAACTAAGAAAAGTCAAAATATATACTTTCAATTGCCACAAATCCGCATAAATGTTTCACATTCATGTAAAACAGTTGCATACAGGCATTAAAATGGCCTATTCTGTGAATTTCTAAAATCGAGTTGAAAAAGGCGAACTTTAAATGCGTGTTATGGAAGAACCAAACATCCTAGACTATATTTCTTCTTTTTCTGGATTATTATGCAATATTTTATAATATTTAAAGTAGCATTTAAACTTTCTTCAATATCTAAAAAAAAATCAACTTTTGCGCGACATTTGCTCTTGGTGTTTTTCAACTCGCAAATTATTGTCAAAATACTTAAAACACATTTTGATGCTTCAAATATTATTTTATTTTTAATTTCGTTTAATTTCTTACAACTTTTTCAATTGAATTCAATTTGTTTAAATACAAACAAAAAGCCTTAGCCAGTACTCCAAAAACAAAAATTCCAGTCGCTCGGCAGCCAAACTTGTTTGCTCTAAAAATATACGTTGTATTTTTTGTTTGCACTTGCATTTTTGTCGATTTTTTTTTATTTAATTTTTGTGTGCTCGTTTAATTGCTTTGCCAAAAAATTTCACACACCATCGACAATCAACGCGTCCATAAACCCTGAAGCCAGGATAAAATATTGATGAGTAGAGCAGAAGTTTTACAGCTTTTTTCTCGATTTTCCATCTAGAGGGGAGGTAGGGGCGATGTAGACAGACGAGTTGAACTTGAAATGAATATTTTTTTTTTGTTGCTGTTGTAACACAATTTGCAGTGAACATTTACTTTAACGCGTCTATGTAGCGATGAGTGTTTTTTGTTTTTTTTTTTGTTTTTTGGAGATATGAAAACAAGTGGGAAAGGACAATGTTGTATTTTTTATGAGTTGTTTTGTTTCATTTCCTAGCACATTGGTTGACAATGTTGTTTCCAGAGGTTCACACGAAAAGTTGTGGATTTATTTATAATAAATCAAATAAAGTTATTAGTTCTTCTGTGTAAAACACCGTTTTGGGTTCTCACTTGAAAGAGCAGAGATTTCTTTGCTTTCAGCTGATAAGTTCGGAACATGTCATAAGATTCTTTAAAGGGTGAAAACTGGAACAGTCTGTACCATTTTCTATACAAAGCCCCTAGCAATAGGTAAGTTCTTTAGCTTTGCAATTAAACCCAAATAGGTCACAGCTTCACGCCAAAGCCAGGCTAATTATTTTAGCAATTCTTAAAGTAAAAAGTTTTTTTTGTATATGAAATTGCTGCATTTTTCCCATCTAAGGCTAGTCAAAACTCTTTTCTGCCTGCATTTTATTTCAAATTTTCACACGTTTTTATTTACTTTTTTGCATATTTTTTTTTTTTGAGCTTGTAAATGAGCAATGTGCAAATAAATATTTTCCACAATTGTTTGCTCAGCAAAAAAGCAAACACAAAATTTGTTTGGTTATGGAATACTTTGACGTCACACTCTAAACCTATATCTTGGTCTGTGGTGTCAAAGGTAAATATAGAAATTACTTGTTGTAATCAAACGCCCACAAGGTTATTTACATGCAAATCATGCGGTTAATTGACAGTTTATTGATAAGGAGGGAGGCTACATTTGCAAATGTGGGAGATTTTGCAAGTTTATGAATTAATTACAACAAATTTAAATTTAATTTATATATAATGTTTATGTAAGGTTTTGTGTTTATTTGTTCTATGAATTTTTTAGTCACACACAACTCAAACCTAAATATATAAACACTCAACAAAAAATATGCAGCTCATATTTCTACACAACAACAAAAAATAAAGTACCAAAATGTACACATAGAAAAATGCGTTGACAGTTTGCTTACTTTAACAGACAGAGACCAAAGCAAATAAAAACAGTGCTAATGACCCAACTGAAGGCTATGCGTAATTAAGTACTTAATTATGTAGATAATATTGTAGCATTTCAGTACGCTTCAAACAGCCAAGGAGCTAGGCCAACTTTGACCAAGACAGGCCAAATAATTTCATTTCGGTAACAGTTTGATGGCAACTCGAATCCTTCGCTTACATTTCGACATCCAGCGTTTAAGCGCCTTACCGTTTCGACATAAGCTGTCTTTAAGCAGAAAGTTTTACAATAACAACTAAAAACTGTTAACATTTTTTCAATGAACCATCCCTCAGTGAAAAACAGAAACAAACGCAGCACAAGCGGTCTCTCACTGAACGGAACACTTTTCTCGTATCTCAAGTGTTTTCTTTACATGTTCGGTTGAGCAAAACAAACGAGTCGGTCTTCCGACAACCTCCGACCTCCCTTTTTTTTTTTTTACCTTTTTTTTTCTAAATAATTCAACTCTTCTATTCGCTTTCCAAATCCTAGGTCATGCTTTGTCTTGTAAATTCAAGGCTTAAACTCATATAAGGGATGACATGAATTCAGTACCAGCCCTTCCATTTCATTGCTGATTCAGCAATGATTCAGTACTGAGCCGAAGGGTATACAAAGACACACACAAGTGCAACACGCAGTCACGCAATAATACGCAAAAAACAGTTTGGAAGTTTGCTCTCGGCAAAAGTGTCAATGATAGACAGGAAAGAAACAGGAACGAAAAAAGTCTTTTGCTCTGAGAGCAACAGAATTGAGCAAAAACAGAACTAAAACTGTCTTTTGCTCCCTGATTTCGTTGTGTCCGTTACCAAACTATTTGTTGGCGACACGTTGAAAGTGATGAGAGTTTTTTGCGGGCTCTGCTAAATACACTAAGCCTGTGCTTACCGTTTGACAGCCACTTCGTGGCCGCTTTGTGAGCCACTTCGCGTTAACTGTTTGACACTCATTCGTTCCTCACTTTACAGAATAGGCAGGCAAAAATAAATTTATATTTTTGCATTGGTGTGTAAGAGAGCAGCAAATAAATTGCTCTCCAATTTCAGTAGCAACGACTGCGTTGCGGAGTAGGAAAGCAAGCAACGCAGCGGCGCTGGTACAGCTTATACTATGTGTGTCAGAGCAGCGCTGCTTAAAGAATTTTTGTATGCACACGAGATAGGAATGTGCCTGTCCCTGCTTTAAAGTTTGACATCAAACGTTGAAACCCTTCCCTAAGGTGTCTACCCAAGGACCAATTTAAAATCAAAACGAGAGCGTACGTCTAAATCGGTCCAGCCCGACTTTGATATTGCCGTTACTCAGGGGAATTAATCTTGTATAGCCTTCCCTTATGTTAGTTAACAGAACATTTCAACATTATCGGGGTGTCCTGGAAATCTCCAGAAATTTTGTCTTCCGTTGGTTTGCAAATCGCTCGAAAAATCCGTCGGTGTCCCAGAACTTCGACAGATTTCATTATCTTAGTGGGAAAGAGAATTGGTCCGTGTTACCCAAAATTTATATTAAAAATTTAAAAAATATTTTCGCGCCAATCATACACAGAGAAAAAAAATATGTAAAAACTACACGAAAATGTAGTTTTTCTACACGTTCCACAGGGATTTTTCACCCACCCGTTGTGCTTTTCTGCATGCCACCATTTTAGTCGCGTTAGCTTTCTAAACGCCACGTTTAGCTTTCCCATTTCTAAATGCGGCGTGTAGCTTTTCTACATGAACGTTTAGGACTTTCATTTCTAAATGCGGCATGTAGCTTTTCTACACGCCACGTTTAACACATATAAAAATAAAAAAATCCTACTTTCAACTATACTATTTACAAAAGGGAATGTGTGGAGGAGGGTAGTGTGGGGAGGAATGGGAGGAAGGGGCACAAAGAGGGTAGGGTCTTCCTTCCGAAAAACTTACAATTTAATTTTAATTTATTTTTTACTTACCTTGTCTGGGATTCGAACTCACAATTTACTTACCTTGTCTCGAGAACTTACACACAGAACTTACACAGCTTAGCCCATACGACTATATAATCACTCCCGCGGCAATGCCGCAAGTTACAGCTATAAAGGGAAGCGACGATGAGCTACACGTTTCGTGTAGATTTTCTAAATGTAGCATTTAGCATTTGAAATCCTTAACGTTTGTCTAGAAAACCTACACGGCGCGTGTGAAAAACAGTTTTGTAGACAAAAAATGTACATTTTCTGTACCGATTTTCAGCAACATGTTTGTCTAGAATTTCTAACGCGCGTGTAGGTTTTAAATATCTAAACATTAATGTAGAAAACCTAAATTTCCGATGTGGAATTCAGAAAGCTTAATGAAAAATGTTGAAATACTTTAGAAAAACGCTGATTTTCTCTTGGCATGTAGCCTTTGCATTTATCCCCGCCTTCATTTTTGCATCGTTTACTTTTTATTTCTACACGTTCGTGTAGTTTTCTAAACGCCACGTGTAGCTTTCTGTTTAAGCATACGAGGTGTGTTCAAAAAGTATCGCGAATTTTGTGTTTTTTTCAAAAATTATTTATTTATTCATGAATATCTATTTTGTCCCCTTCAAAGTAATCCCCATGAGATATTATACACTTGTGCCAACGGTTTTTCCAATCTTCGAAGCACTTCAAAAAATCATTTTTTTATCTTGTTCAGCTCCTCCTTCGATGCCGTCTTTATCTCGTCAAGCGTAGCGTAACGTCGTCCTTTCATGGGCCTCTTCAGTTTAGGGGAACAAGAAAAAGTCACAGGGGGCCAGATCTGGGGAATACGGTGGCTGCGGCATCATTAGTGTGTTGTTTTTGGCCAAAAAGTCGCGCACAAGCAACGATGTGAGCAGGGGCGTTATCGTGGTGCAAAAGCCAATTTTTGTTCTTCCACAAATCCGGGCGTTTCTGGCGGATTGCTTCGCGCAAATTGCGCATAACTTGCAGGTAATATTCCTTATTGACCGTTCTTCCTGTGGCAAGAACTCATGATGCACCACGCCCCTGCAATCGAAGAAAACTGTCAGCAAAACTTTCACATTCGACCGAACTTGGCGCGCTTTTTTCGGTCTTGGTTCGTGCGGCAGCTTCCATTGAGATGATTGAGCTTTGGTTTCCACGTCATAACCATAAACCCACGATTCGTCACCAGTTATGACCCTCTGGAGCAAATTTGGGTCGTCGCGGACAGAGTTTAACATCTCATTAGCAATGTTCATGCGATGCTGTTTTTGGTCGCAATTGAGCAATTTTGGTACGAATTTCGCGGCGACCCGTCTCATGCCCAAATCATTGATAAAAATCGAATGGCACGAGCCAATCGATATGTTTAGGTCCTCAGCAACTTCTCTAACGGTGATTCGACGATTGGCCAATACCATTTTCTCCACTTCATTAATTTTTCGTCTGTTGTTGAAGTGCTCGGGCGTCCGGCACGCTCTTTCGTCGTTCACATCTTCTCGGCCTTCTGAGAACATTTTGTACCACCGATAAACGTTGCTTCGGTCCAAGGTAGCTTCTCCGTATGCCACAGTCAACATTCGGAATGCATCCGCGCACTTAATTTCGTTTTTCACACAAAATTTGATACAGGTTCTTTGATCCATTTTTTTGAATAGGTAAAAATCGAAGACGATCCAAAACACGTGCAAGCAAAGCAGCTGTCAACAATTAAGTGAACATTCAAAATGGCCGAGCTTGTCGGCATAAGTGAGAGACATGAGTACCAACATAACGCCACAAAAAAATCGAAATTCGAATATACGTAACCCGCGAAAATTCAAAATTCGCGATACTTTTTTGAACACACCTCGTAAACCTATTAAAATCGTATTAAATTCGTCTATCCTTTCTCTTTACTTAGTCGCTAGTGATTTCTTTCACATGCACTTCTAAATTTTCTATTTGAGTTTTTATTATTTAGATGGTATCAATTGATTTGTTTCCAAAAGACTCGATGACCCAAGCCAAACTAAGTCTAGAAAGTTGAAAATCTGTAGAGGTTATTTTACTAATACGGAAAAACGTACCTAATCAGATGTTTATATATTAGACAATAAATTTAGAAAAAACAGACACTAATATTCATTCCCCAAAAATCTCACGACCATCGTAATATTAGTCATTGCTATCACCAGTTGAGTTTCCGTGTCAGCTGTGTCAGTTGATAAGCGCCATCTTTAATTCACTCTTTCTTTTGGTTTGTCTTGTTTTTAAATGAATAATGGCACTGAAATGTTTTGTCTTCGGCTATTTGTATATAAATATTGCAATTTTTGTTTTATTATTTCTACAAATTGTTGAAATAACGCATTTAATGCCATTTCAGGCTATATGTCGTGTTATATAAATTAAAAACAATACAACAGTCAAAGCCACAGATGGTCATTGAGGAAGTTAAGAAATTTAAAATTGCAGTTTCATTTATTGCATATTTGAATGTGGTTATTTACATATAATGCAACTTGTGGTGACATGAGCCACTTTTACATAAAAACATTACAAAAAAATCATAATCAATACAAAATATTTTATTTCTATTTAAAGGGAATATTTATGCATTTGTTTTTATTATGCCCACCACAAATTAGATTCTAAAAAAATTTACAATGCATAAATTTGTTTTACAAATCGATTTCTAGAGAATTCCAAAAAAAAGTAAACTCAAACTTGAACTCGTTCCACAAAAACAATTAATTGGAAGACATAAATTAGAAAAACATTTTTTTCTTGTTGAAGCTTTACAAAAAACATATAAAAGCGGCTAAAAAATAAATCCGCCTGTGGCTTCAACAAAAATTCTCTTGACCTTCAATGGACTGAAGCTGCTTGTTATGGCTGGAACTTTGTTGTATTGTATCTACTTATATGTACTTAACCAATTTCGTTACAAATTTAACGCCTGGCAATGAAAAGTCAGTAAATAACCGAATGATCTAACAAAAATTAAATAGAACTCGCCGTCATCTTCGTTTCTATAATTCCACACTACCCGTTCATTAAACTCTAAACGGACTATTGATTCGAAATAAAATATATTCACCAGAGACAAGAAAAAAGACCACAAGGCAAATCTGTTGGGATAGTGACCATAAAAGATTGACATCGAGATTTATATAAAAACAATAAAGTTCATTGTGAGTTTTTTTTTTCTCTTCCAGAGTGTAAAGGAAAGCAAACAAAAAGATAGATTTTTGTTGGTAAATTTATTGCAACATAAGATTTTGTGCTTAAAATTTATGTTTAGAAATTAAAACTAAACTTTGATTAGACGAAACGTTAAGTAACAAAACTCATACCAATGAAAGCGAAAGAAATAATCATTTCGCTTTATAGATTGGAAGACTGTGCAGTGGTATTTAAGACTCGTTGATAAAATGCCCCAATTCACGGAATCATAAAAACATAGATTTAAAAAAAAGGAGCTTGGATTTTGAATTTTAAGAATTCACGAAATAACCAACGGCCTCGTAGACACCAACACAATACAAAAAAAAAGCTATGAAGCGACAACAACCACAAGAAAACATTAGAGAAAACCAATTGAAAATCATACACCCAAAAAAGTAGTCATCAAAATGACACTATTTAGTCTTCAATTTGAAACTATATATCAAATTCTCTTCAATACTTTAAGTATCAAGCTGATATTTTCGCAAGTATTAAAATGTTATTTCGAAGATATCAAATCGATACTAGCTAGTTTCAGACTGACACCCTTTTGAATTAATTTTTTGTATCAATTTTAAACTTACCAATTATAATTTTGATATTTAAAATGTCAAACTTTTTGGTATCATTTTGATAATCTCTTCTTTATTTAATATTTTACTTATCAAGTTTGAAGTACCAATTTAGATATCTGCAAACTGCCATTAAATTAAAACATAAACATGTAGAAACTGATTACTTGTATTTTGCATTCTTACAAAATGGCTTTTGCGACTATGGGAATCATTGTTCCCCATATTACAACACGTACATATGTTACTTAAACAGAAGTCACTGTAAGGATGTGTCTCATGCGAAGCTAATTCAGATAAGAGACGCCGTTTCTGATTTGATGCTGACTCAATTATGATGGCATGATTTTGCAATTTGCACCAAGCTAACGAACTTTCTTTAAGTAAAGTTCTGACACCGCAGCTTGCGCTAACCACGCCTCTTCTGCTGCTGATTTTGTTTTAATCATCTTGACCGCAGAAACATCGTGCAATTGGTCCTTCCTAAAAAGTAATATTTGATTACAAAGGAACGATTTTACTATAAATATGTTTAGCTGCTCACCTTGTATATATAGGGGCTTGTCCTCCATATTGAAATTCATTTAATTCACGTCATCAACGTTTTTTACTTTCGGCGTGAATTTCCGGTGTGCTTTTGCTTTAAAATCAAAATCTAAATGTCAATCGTCAAGCGCTTACTGAGCTTTTGCCACATTTCCCACGTTTAGTGACATTTCGATTTTTCGAACTTTCATAAAAATGTGTCTGTAATTTGATATTTTTGCGTATCGTAAATTAATAACCAAAATATCAATTTGATACTCTCTAGAAGTATATCAATACTTAAAAACGATACTGGTTTTAGTTTCAGTTTACACAACGTGTATCAAATTGATATTGATAACACATTTTTTTTGGGTGTAGATTTTGTCAATATGTAAGAGCGAATAAGATTAGATAAACTTGTTTTTCGATCTGTTTCGTTTTAAGTTGTCGGTTCCACATCAACGACCAATTGCAGCATCATCAGCGGCTAGATTCTTAAGCTGTATTTTCACATGTCTTATACGCACCCAAAAGTAGTCATCAAAATGAGACTATTTGGTCATCAATTTGAAACTATAGAGCAGGGGCCGGCAGCTTGCTATCTGGCGTGCATACGAAAAATCAAAGCAGCGCTGCTTCCACACACGGTATAAACTGTTAAAGCCCGCTGCGTTACGTTCGCGACGTGTCGTTGGGTACTTCGGAAAAGAGAGAAATTTTTGTGCCGTTTCACACACACCAATGCAAAAAATGTGAATGTATTTTTGCCTGTCATAGAGTATCAAATTCTCTTTAATAGTCCAAGTATCAAGTTGATTTTTTCGAAAGTTATAAAATGATATTTCGGAAATATCAAATTGATACTAACTAGTATAAGGGCTGACACTAATTTGTATTAATTTCGTAGTAACAATTAACAATTATCATTTTGATATTTTGACTGTCAAACTTTGGTATCATTTGATACTAGCTTCCTCAATTTAACATTTTTTCTTATCAAGTTTAAGTACCAATTTAGTCATCAGCATTAAAACTTAAATATAAACACTTAAGAACTGATTTATTTTATTCTGTATTTTAAGCAGAACGTATTTTATGACTATGGGAAACTTTGTACTCTCATATTTTTAACGGTGGATGTTATTCAAATACAGAAGTCACCGTAAGGAAGTACATCATGCGAACCTAATTGACATAACAGTCCGCCCTTCTGATTTAGTACTGCCCCCATTATGTTGGCATGATTGCGCAATTTGTCCCAGCTTGAGAATTTGTCCCTGAGCTTGAGTTTAAGTAATGGAGCTGATTTTGTTTCGATCATCTTGGATATCGCAGGAGCGTGGCATACCTCCTCCCTAAAATTTATATTTGTTATTTACAAATCTGGAGTAAGTGAACGATGTGTAGTTCATATGTTTCGCTGCTCACCTTGTAATTAGGAGCTAGTGCTCCATATTGAAACACATTAGGGTTCAACACGTCGTCTGGGGGATTATTCATGCTTCTTGTTAAAAGCAAATTATCGATTTGTTTGTACCAAAATCCAAATAGATGTCAATAGTCAACTACTCATCTGCCAGCTCAGCAGGCATCGTTCACATACGAGCATGACATTTCGGAATATTCGAACTATCGGCAAACTGTGTTTGCTCAAATTGACCACTTTTGCGTATCAAATTAATAAACTCAAAAAGATCAATTTAATACCTCTAGGATTATATTGATACCAAAAACGATATTGGTGAAGTTTCAATTTTTGAGACAACGTGTATCAAATGATATTGATACCAATTTTTTAATTTTTTTTGGGGAGTGAAATTCATAAAAGATATAAGACAAGTGCAGAAATAGTCAATTCGAGTAAGCACAAAAATATATGAGTAGTGTTAATCTGAGTTGTTATATAATGTTTTGACAGCCAGCTCACAGTAAACCAAGATATTTTGTGTCATTACATGGTATGAGAGCTCAGATAAGTAAACTCATACACATACGCAATTGTTGTTTGTTTGACCCCAGGAGCCGACAAAGTCACTTTTATTTATCTATTTAATTATCTTTCGACCTTCTTGTCCTTAAGTAGCCCATAAAAATCAAGAAAAAAACTGGGCTAGGACTGATGAGAGCCTTGAAAGACACAAAAATGGTCCATGTAGATATAATAAAAATCTGTTTAAAACATTTGTGTATTACTTTTGCTTAACTTAAGAGATGTATGCTTTCGTAAATCTCAATTTGTTTTCCATCCCTAATTACCTCCACAAAGTGCGTCAAAAGTCAAAAACAAAAAACAATCTCGGCGACCAAGATAAATAAATAACAAGAATTTAAGTTCATTTGCATAATGAGTAAAAAGCTTCATCGACAAATGTGGCAAAGCCGTGACTGTTTCACACTAAAGCCCGAATGGTATTTTAGTCTAAAATAGCCCACAAACCAAAACCAAATGACAGGTGACGTTTGCCAAACGCGTGTTGACCGGCTAAATAAGCTATTAATAAAGCGTGAACTTCATTAGTCAGGGGTGAGGAACAAATAGAGACTTGTACAAATTAAAAAGAAATCCAAGCTAATTGTGGGAATTGTAGATTTAATTCACATAAATCTGGCCTAATCAGTAAGAAGTTAGCTGTCAGTAGGTCTAACGGCTCCGCTAACAAGCCATATCTAATGACTGTGCTCAAGTCGATCCGTTCCAATCGGGAGGAGGTAGTTTTTTTTATTTTTGTTTTTGCTTATTTGAAAGTGCGTCTGTTAATCCAAGGCACGTAAACTTTAAGACCACAGCTGCAAGACAGCAAAGCGAAAAATGGTTGAAATCAATATAACAAAACATTTTGGTTGTTGATTCCTCCTCCACGGGGGTATTTTGATAGTTGTTTGTTGGCTACTCAAGTGAATTACCCATATTTGTTTGACGAATTGGTAGACCCGACAGCTCAATGATTGATGCTCAAATTATACAAAACCTTGAGAAATGTGTAGAGCGCGTGGCAATCTTGCTCATCAATCAATCCTAAGCTGAGCTTGATGGAAGGAAGTTTATCAAAGTCAAATTTTAATATGAATAATCTTTTGAGAAATTCATGCAGAGAGAATTATTGGAAATATATGAAAATTATAGTCTAAGCGCAGGGAAACGTTGTCCTTAAGTAAAATAGTTACCGTAGCATTTTTAAAATAATAAGAAATGTGCAAATTTTAAATATAGTTCAGTGTCTTTGCCTGGATTTTTTTTTAGAAACTGCTGATTAAAATTAAGACCCGAAAACTCGTCAATTGTTTCCAGTCCAGTTTTTATAAAAGCAAACGTATACGCTGTAAAGATTACTTTCGACGCAACCCTTAAAATATTTTTTCTTTCGGTAACTCTTTTTCTTTAATAACAGAAGCACTATTCTGATGACTTTTGAATAGTTAACTTATTAGTCAACTTATTATTTTAATATCCCTATTTCTCTAATAATCTTAACCCTGACTTTAATTATTCTTATATACTCACTGTTTACATATTCATTATTAAACGTATTTCTCATGAATCTGACGTTTTCGTTTTTCAACCATAAATTATTTGTTTTGGTCCTGCAATTATTCCTAATTGCGTCCTTAAAAGATGTGATAGCTCCCTTACACGGCCATTTACTAAAATTCTTTTTTCAAATGTGAAAAAGAATCTTTGATATTTTTGAATAAGGAATCAGTGAACCGTTCACTCATCTCGCCTTGTCAATACGGTTTTTTTAAATGACGGTCAACTGCGACAAATCTCCGATGTCATACAGACTGAACTCAATAATGCGCTTTTCGACTCGGTCAATCATAGGCTTCTTATTCATAAGTTGCCTAGCTTAAGGGTTTCCTCCTAACTTTATTATGTGGATATCTTCTCTATATTTTAAAAACAGAAAGCAATAAGTCAATATTTAATGATTAACCTATCTGAGATAGTACGCCCTTCCCGGTGTACCCAAAAGTACTCATCTTGTGGACCCTTACTATTTGGACCTCTGCTTATCACTGGATCTTCTCAGGTTGTTAAGTCAGCCTCAAGTCTTAATGGTTCTCCTGTCTCGTAACAATGTGTTCAACCTGATAATCTTTAATCTTAGGGGAACATTTATTTGCTTTATATCAATCCTAATAAATCTAAGTAACTACAAGTCGTTTTATCGTAATAATCTACTCCTCATACTTACTTTTTGATCAAAGAGCTCTGCAACGCATTACTCAGTTCATGATCTGGGGTTATTATCTAACCACAAGCTTTGCATTAACGATAATATCTTGGTGTCATATCCAACAAATGTAAGAGTTAGCTGGGTTTCATTAAACGTTAGTCAAAGGAGTTTCATCAATACCATACACAACCTGTATGCCTGCGACTATAGTGTCTCAGATATACTGAAGTCGGTTCAAAAGCAGTTTCTTCTCGTAATGTTCTTAGGGGCTACTGGCGACCGTTTGCTTCCCCATTTAGCCAGTATCCGTCTGTCCGTCCGTCCGGACTCTTCTTTATGCTATCTCCTCTGTTAGTTTTAAAGCTATTCGACCAAACTTTGCACGAAGTCTTCTGGTACAAATACGCTGCACATTTGCTGCGCCGTCATAGGAACTAGTTTTAGTGAGAAAACTTTTCTCAGCTCGCATTATTCAAAAGAAAATAAAAAAATAGGGGAAAGGCTCGGCTGAAGTTTGCAATACCCTTGCAGCTTATTGAAAACAAAAAAAAAGCTTTTCTAACTAAGACTACTGTTTGGATCCTTTACTTTTCTATGGGATCTATCCTATAGATGTCTCATTTCGACCAAATTTGGTGAAATCATGGAAAAGCATAATACACTGTTAATAACGAAATTTCTGAGGCGATCCATTTTAAACCAAAAGTTTTTCACTAGAACTTCTTTTTCTACCGATCATTCATACTGAAGCTAAAGTCATCCGATATTGATAACACTTGTAGAAGTGTGTTAACGTAAATTTAATAAGAATGTGCCAATGATAAGGACGTTTTCATTAAAAACAAAAAAGTTTTTTCTTCACTAGAACTAGTTTTTTTTGACCGATCGTTCTGATGAAAGCTTTATGCTATAGTCATCCGATTTCGACCAAATTTGTAGAATTGTGTAAAAGTATATAAATTAAGTGTATTGATAAGGACGTTTTCATAATAAAGTTTTTCCTCACTAAAACTAGTTTTTCGACCGAACGTTCCTATGAGAACTATATATCGTCATCCGATTTCGACCGGGGCTTGTCGCTTGATCGTTTTATGAAGTTACATGCTATAGTCATCCGATCCGGCCGGTTCCGGACAAATGTGCAGCGTATTTGCACCAAAAGACTTCGTGCAAAGTTTGGTGAGGATATTAAGACTGACGGAGGAGATAGCCAGCCGGATCAGATGAACCATAGCGCTATAGCCGCCATAGGAACGATCGGTCGAAAAACTAGTTCGAGTGACGAAAAACTTTTTTGCTTTTAATGAATTCGTCCTTTTGGCATATTCTTATTTATATACCTTCCAACACATTTCGCAAGATTATAAAAATCGATGACTGTAGCAAGTATGAATGATCGGTCGAAAAAAGTTGGTAGTGGAGAAAAACTTTTTGTTTAAATGGGATCGCCTCCAAATTTCGTAATTAACAGTGTATTATGTTTTCCATGATTTCACCTAGTTTGGTCGAAATGAGACATCTACATAGTATAGACATCTCATCTATATAGTATAGATCCCATAGAAAAGGAAGGTCCCAAAAGTAGTCTTAGCGGAAAACTACCGTTGCAGGTTTTGCAGCAGAGTAATAAAACTGGCCGAGCCGAAGTTAACTTTTTATATTCAAATCAAAATATTGGAATCTTAAGAACCAGAACCAAACTTGGATTTGGTTTTTCGTGATCGTTATTCATTTCAGAAAACGTGGAAAAAAAAATGTCTATTTACAAATGTGTAATAAAACGTAGCAAGAATTTCCCATTTAGTGGGAGCCTACTGTAATGCATGTTGTGGACCAAACTCGTTTTAGCTGTGCGCCGCTGGATTTTCTATATTTCTGCATAATCTTGTTGTTGGGGAACTGTAGTACCCTTCAGAGCGATTTGCCGTTTTGTCCCATTATCTTTGCAAGATGAAAAAGTGTTCTGTGTAATAACTGTTACGATCTATACCTCAAAATTATCATTTCATTACTCTCGTTATATCAATTCCCGTAATCTCTATCATTTTTGTCAGCCCCAGATTTGTAAATCTACGCCTCCGGAAAGTCGATGTGAAGAGGGGCTTATCAAAAAAGTTCTCCTTACTTGGTCGGTATTGTAAATAGGTGGTATTATGTATTAACAAATGTTGTTGGGATGTATGTTCTGCTTAAATGGAGTTGGAAGCGTGGAGCGTGTCAAAATTCAAAATTAAAAGGTAGCCTATGTATGTAGAAGTTCTCATAAAGCGTTCATTAAGCGGTTACCTAAGAACAAGTTTATTCAAACCTTACTCCGGGAAGGCTGCCATGCAAGTTATTCGCTGAGACTAAAATTAAAACCGAGTATAAGCTTGAAGTTGATGGAACGAGAATAATTTAAATTTAAAAGTTATTTCCTAACTTTTCAACCATCTTTTTGAACTCATTTTTTATGCCCTTCCTTGCATTTTCACCCTCTGGAAACTACTGTCCATGTATCAACTTCTATCTCTTTTCCGTTTGGGTTAAGTGCAGATTGCCAATCAGACAATCAGTTCATTCGTGTTGATGGATGATTTGCCTTGTTGATATTTTTGAAAACTTTACTACAGGTCAAAGGAAATTAATTGCAAGCAAAAAAGTGTCTTTGTTTTACAAAATTAATGATAAACCTGTTTCGCATTCAATAACTCAATAATTAAATTTAATAAACTGAACAATAAAAAGTCATCAATTGTT